>LR539975.1:0-74285 GCA_900536315.3 Caenorhabditis becei | reverse complement strand
GGTTAATTATACCCCATAGGGGTCTATCATTTCCACTTATACTCAATCCTAACCGAGGGTAACACTTCGGGTACATTCCATGTTAGTGAAAAGCTTGAGAAATCATTTGAAAATTGAAAAAAACAAGGAGAACGGCCTAAAAATTGAACGCATGTGTGCGTGTTTTTCCGCCGGCAACTGCCAGTCTGTGAACACGCAAGGGTGGAAGTGCACACAATGTGCCACATTTGACGACAAACTATTTGAACAAGAGCAGCTGGGTGGTCATGGGTAATTAGACGTTCCCCAAGGCCAGACAAAATGAATTTGTGGGTTTTTCGAAAGAAATTGACGAAGCAGGCTGAGATAATGAAGAGGTACAAAAAGAGGACTGTTTTCACGTTTTTTAAAAACGAAAAACGATCAATTATGTGTGGCACTGATAGAATCGCACGTTATCAGTGAATGAAAAATAGAAAGACTCGATAGCTGCGTTGTTGTCTCATCGGATAGATAGCAATCGGCAAATTGATGAACAGCTGAAGACAGGGGCTGACCTTGCCGAAGAAAAGAGATAAAGAATGAGAAAAACGACTGGCGCAACCCACGAGGAGAACATTCGAGTAATTCGCAGAATCGTGAAGATAGTAGTAATTATGAAACAATTTTCGGGAAAAGTCAGAGGGTTTGAAACTTGAAAAATAATATTCAAAAAATTGTTTAATCTGTACTTGAATGAAAACAAATGAGAAGAAACATTCCCAAATTTATCGGAAATAGGACTTCGATTCAGTCTAAACGTGCAACAAGCAGGCAGATATTTCGAAATCGGTGTCACGCAACGGAAGCTTGTCTAATGAGCACTGAGAAATTGTGATTAGTTATATTTAGGCCCCGTGTCGTGCACTCCTCTAATTGCTCTCTTTCTCGCCCTTTCAGATGTTTGAACTGTGTGATCTAACCATTTCCCACAATAACTAAGATAATGGCCTCTGGAGAAACACACTCTTCATTGACTTTTGGCCATTTTGCTGAGTTCACAAATTTCCTCCAATTCCAGCTGCAAAAGGTACAGAGTGATCAGAGAAGCACAGAAATGATTTTTTGATAGAGCGAGGGGCTGGGTTTTGGCAATTCGATGCAAACAGTGTTCTAGATAACAGTCATCTGGAATTTGTTTCAGTTCTAGTGCAATTCACTCTGCGGGCAAGTATGAAGTTCTCGGTGCCTCCTAATGTGCTCTACATGCTGTTCACGTTCTCCCTAATGGATCTCATAAATCAAATACAACTGCTTACCTTTCCAACTCTTGCTAGTACACTTGTATCGATGAATAACCACACGTTGAAGGCTCACTTCGGAATCGAGCCGTCAGAAGCGAGGTAAGTCTCCAATTATGCGAATTGAGAAGGAAAGAGTGAGTGTGGAGAGGCGTATGTGAAATCCTGCCGGCTGCTCTGCGCGGAGCCCGAGTGAGAAGGCACTCGACGAGAAAGAAAACGAAAAGGAAGAGCATTGAGAAGGAAGGACGGAAAAGGCAATTTGAGAAGAAAGTATGAGCGAGGTTCTTTCAGTTTATCCGTCATGAACTCATTCATCACGTCCTCGAACACTGTGGGAATGGTCGTGTCGCTTTTTTTCTTGATGCCACTAGCTGAAACGAAGGGCAGAAAATACGCAGTCATTTACATCCGGTAACTGATGGATCGCACAGATGGAAGTCACACAGGCCATTTCAGATTCTTGATAACCTTTGCTGGTTCCCTCTGCCAACTTTCTGCAGCTCTTTTCCAAGCCACGGAGTTTTTTATGATTGGACAATTTCTTAATGGAACCCAGCTACCTCTGCGGATGTTCATTTCATTGCTCTATGTTATGGAATGTGCACCTGATAAAAACAGAGGTAGAATGTTGAAATCGGGCATTGAAAACAACATCAAACTCCAGGTTTCACCTCTACCGCTCTCGTCTTCTCCGACGTAATCGCCCAGGTTCTCATGTGAGTTTCGCACGTTTTTCTTCACCTGTTCCTCGTTTCGCAAAACTGAACTTTTACCTAAAAGTAATCAGTTGGTGATAAACCCAAATGACTTGCATGAAAGGTTCTGCATGACGGTTTCTAGTTTCGACACTGCACAAAGGGGTGATAAAGATAGAAACTGAAAGTGGCACCAAGCGCTATCGGTCCAAAGTTTTGCAATCTGCAAATTTGCAGGTACTCTGTTGCTTCACCGAATGTTCTCGGAAAAGAGAACACCTGGTTTATCTTCCCACTTACCGTGCTGATAAGGTGGGGTCAAACGGGTGATAGACATTACAAATGATTGATAACTTCCAGTTCGGTGATAATTTTCTGTTTGAATGCTCGTCTCCCGGAATCTCCGAAATGGCTGGTCCGACAAAACAGAATGGAAGAGGCTGCCACTGCAATCAAATTTTACCAAGGAGGAGATTGCGCATTGAGTAGGACATTTGACAAAAGAAGAGTGCACGATTGAGAGTTTCAGATGAAATCATGTCGTCTTACATTAAGGAGAAGAACTTGACAGTGGAAGACAAAATATCGATGAGAGAAGTGTGGCAAAACAATACATTGCGGGAGGCAAGTTTACGAATAAACAAGCAAATGAGAGCGATAACACTTTCCAGGCGCTCTTAGTCCTCCTTTCGGTCAACTTGTTCCTCGTCTTTGACTCCTCATCCGTTCAAGGCATTTACACTGTCCTCATTCACACTGGAGTTGGATTTACTGTCCAAGAAGCCATGAATATTAACTTGATCTTATCTATTGCCCTCTTCCCAACAAAATTTA
Source organism: Caenorhabditis becei (assembly GCA_900536315.3). Lineage (NCBI taxonomy): Eukaryota > Metazoa > Nematoda > Chromadorea > Rhabditida > Rhabditidae > Caenorhabditis > Caenorhabditis becei. Next base: position 71,494 of record LR539975.1, on the reverse strand, counting down.
TCGGTACATACATTATAGATGCTCTTGGAAGAAGGCCTGTTATGGCAATTGCGGGTATTATTGTGTAAGTTTCCTGGGAAGATAATATGTATGCCAACTTGAAATTCTCAGTTACGCAAAAAGTTGGTTGATGCTGATAACTCAATTTGTTCTATACTTTGAAGGCCCCACTTTGCTGACAAAGATTATGTGTAACCAACTTCATCTCAATTCTGTTACATAACCAGAATTATTCAGATTTCATCGTGGAATTCATGACGCAGACAGTGCCAGCAACTGGAGTGAACTCTCTTGGCGTTCTTTTCATATCCGAACTCTTCCCACCATCCGCTAGAACAGCAGTTGCACAAGTGAGCGTACCATTTTCCAGCTAATATTTCTGCTGACGCATGCAATTTTCAGTGCTCGATTCTCGTGGTGATGCTGGTCAACTCGCCTGTTGTGGCAATCTTCCCAATAATCAACTCGTTCTTTGCTCCAGGTTTCTTCATGCCGCACATCATCACGCAATTTTTGTTAGGGACGTACTTGTACAGGTGAAAACGACGATAACGCCTGCCGAGTCGCAATGTTTATTGTTTCCAGGCACATGCCGGAAACACGGGCACGTGCAGTTTGTGATATCATTGAGTCAATGGATAACGAAGTTACTTCGAGAGTATGTTAAAGGGGTCTTTTAGCTTAAATGTGGCAATTTTTAGACAGCTTCTGTTCTTGAGGAGAAAATTCCTCTTCTGAGAGACAGGGTGAGTTAGCGAGCCACTTATCACGAATCTCATCTGATTTTGCAGGCGACAACCTTTGCAATGAAACGGAACAGTATTCTGATGACTTCTCGTACGAGGGTAAGATTGACATTTCGAAACATCCCCAGGCACACTCTCTTCTTTTTCCAGGCACTGACGGTCGATCACAACTTGATTCCGAGCAAATGGAATTGCTGATAACAGTGATTGACATTCGCACTTTTTGTATAAAATGAAATGAATCTTTGCTCTGAATAATTTCTCGCGAACTAAGTGCATCCATGAACAACATATGACAGAACAATGTTGCCGAATTTGCACTTTTCCGTCAATTGACATGCAAAAAGTACACAGTGATTGAAGCAACGAAGGAATGATTTCTTGATAGGGAGGGTTGTTGCGTTTCGGCCAGTTTACGGGAAATTGTGTTCTCGATAAGAGTTTCCATACAGTAATCGGCGCTCGCAACTTGTTTCAATTCTGTCTACGAGTCAGTCTACGGGCGAAAATGAAGTTCTCTGTGCCTTTCAATGTTATATTCATGATATTAACCTTTTCTATGATGGATTTTGTTAATCAAATCCAACAGCTTGTATTCACAACGTTGACGAGTACTCTAACTGCTATGTATAACCACACTCTGGAAACTCACTTCGGGATTCAGCCATCAGAAGGAAGGTAAGTCTAGCATCAGCAGAACCGAGAGAATAGAACAGTACATACTTTAACTAAAGAAATGAAGAGGACCGGGAAAGAGAACAACGTTTATTTCAGCATTTCTGTCATGAACTCATTCATGACTTCCGCAAACTTAGGTGGAATGCTGTTCTCCCTTCTTTTCCTGATGCCTCTAGGAGAGTCGAAGGGTAGAAAATACGCAGTGATATACGTCCGGTAGCTATTGCGAAACTACAATAACCTCAGATTTCTTTGTTTTAGATTCGCAATAACGTTCATTTCTGGACTTTGTCAGCTCACCGCAGCACTTTTTGGCGCTGCCGAGTTCTTCATGGTTTCCCAGTTCCTAAATGGTTGCCAAGTTCCGTTGAAGATGTTCGTGACTTTGCTCTACGTCATGGAATGTGCACCTGATGAACATAGAGGTATAACAATCTGAATGGTCGCAAACATCCTTAGAACTACGCCGAACTTCAGGTTTCACATCGACCGCTCTCATTTTCTCGGACGTTATCGGACAGGTTTTCATGTGAGTTTCTGCCCACTATTGTTTACATATGCGGACTTTGTGAAAGTTGAAAACTGTTCTGCAAACCATCATGAGGTGATAAATTGGACACGTATGCAAAATGTGGTTTTGTATTTGACGGCTTTTGGTTTGAAACTGAACGATGGGTATGGAAATAGAGGAATTGAGAATGGCACCTGGCACTATCGGTCCAAAACTTTGCATTTGCAAGTTTGCAGGTATGCAGTTGCATCTCCAAATGTTCTCGGAAAGGAAAACACATGGTTCATCTTTCCACTGATTGTATTGATAAGGTGGAGTCAAACAGAATACATATGGTTTGAATCGGTCTTTTCCAGCTCGACATCAGTTTTCTGCTTAAATGTGCGGTTGCCAGAGTCTCCGAAATGGCTGGTCCGACAGAATAGAATGGAAGAAGCTGCCACTGCAATTGTGTTTTATCACGGAAAGAATTGTTCATTAAGTAGGAGGTCATTACGAGTTACGGAAACATGTTATCGTTTCAGAGGAGGTCTTGGAATCATACGTAAGAGAGAAGAACTTGACTGTTGAAAACAGAATCTCAATGAGACAAGTTTACGAAAACGACACAATGCGAGAGGCTCTGAAAATAGTGCTCGCTGTCACCATGTTCCTCACAATTGACTCCTCCACCGTTCAAGCGGTTTACACTGTTCTCCTTCATACCGGCGCAGGCTTCACCGTTCAGCAAGCAATGAATATCAACTTGGTTCTATCTATCTTACTCTTCCCCACAAAATTCATTGGTACATACATAATTGATGCTCTCGGAAGAAGACCAGTAATGGCAATTGCTGGAGGCATTCTGTATACTAAAACTTTGATTATGGTTGCTACCCAGTTCATCATTTTTATAAACGGACCAAGTCTTCTAACTGAAATTATGTGTAAGAAAGTGAACTGTTGGGTTTTCAATAATTCATGTCTCTTTCAGACCTAGCTGTAGAACTCTTGACACAGTCAGTCCCTGCAACTGGCGTCATGTCAATCGGCATACTTTTCATTTCCGAACTGTTTCCGCCATCTGCAAGACTATCAGTTGCACAGGTGAACACTGTGTTGATTTCAACTCATCAACTTGACATTTCCAGCTTCTTTTTATCATTCCCATGATGATAAACTTCCCTACTGTTTCTCTTTTCCCAGTGATCTACACTTTCTTTGCCCCAGGATTCTTCCTAATCTACATTTTTACGCAGTTTCTGCTGGGGACGTACTTGGTCAAGTAAGTAATGCGATAACGCTTGCCATTTGAAAATGTTTGTTTATTTCCAGACACATGCCAGAAACTAGAGCACGTGCTGTTTGCGATATCATTGAAGGTTTGGATAAGGATGTTGCGTCAAGAGTAAGTTTTCAAACAGCGGTTCTTGTAATCACATTCCTTTTTCAGACATCTTCTCTTCTTGAAGAAGATACTCCTCTCCTCAGAGATCGCGTGGGTTTTATTATCCCTTTCTCGATTTTCTCTCAATTAAGTTTTTCAGGCGAGATCGCACGGTGTGAAGCGGAGCAGTATTTTGATCACTTCTCGTACACGGGTATGCTTCCCACAGCCTATTCATTGAGTGTTCCTTGTTTCAGGCGTCGACATTCAATCACGGTTTGGTTTCCGACAAGTGGAACTGCTGATAACACTTTCACGTGTGGTATTTTTGTACAAAATCTATATCTACCTGAATAAATGTTTCCCTGAATTTGTTCATATTTCTAATGAGTCACAAGACTAAAAAGATCAACTTTGGTTTGCATTTCTACCACAAAAGCTACATAGTGACCGAAGAAACACGTAAATGCCTTTGATAATCGAAAAACGAGAAAGAGCGAAAAAGTGCTGAGGTTTGCGGAAAACGTGTTCAAGATAAGAGGTTTGAAGCGGTAAAAGTCAGCTGGAACTCGTTGCATTTTGTTGCGAACTGCTTGTGAAGTATGAAGTTTTCTGTTCCTCCGAACATTCTTTACATGTTATTAACGTTTTCGTTAATGGATTTTATTCATAACGTTCAATTAATGTTTTTTACAACATTGCTGAGCACGCTGAATGTTATGAATAATCATACTTTGAAAGCACATTACGGGATAGAAGCAACTGAAACAAGGTGACTATTCGATTATCCCTCTAATCGACTATGTGGCCATTGTTCCAGTTTATCAGTTATGGACTCGATTATGACGTTTGCACAATCAGCTGGAACACTGTTCTCTTTGTTTTTCCTCATGCCACTCGCAGAAACAAAAGGAAGAAAATACACTGTGATTTACCTCCGGTAACTCATGTTTCGTAACAGTTCCCAGATTTCAAAACTTCAGATTTCTGATGACAGTGATATCTTCACTTTGTCAGCTGACTGCGGCTCTTCTACAAGCTTCTGAGCTGTTTATGATTGGCCAGTTCCTGAACGGATGTCAGTACGCAATAAAGTCATTTGTGACACTGATTTACGTTATGGAGTGTGCACCTGATAAGTACCGAGGTGATGATCACAAACCGCTAGTTGATGACCATAAGAACAACACAAGTTTTCAGGTTTCACATCCACTGCTCTCTTCTTTTCCGATGTACTTGCTCAACTTTTTATGTAAGTGATCTTTGTCTTCATTTTTTGCGTTTGGACTTCAAAAAGATTGAGTTCATTGAATCATTGGTAGTGCTTTTTCGGAAAAGTTCAAGTGCGGAGTTCTGTGCGTGACAATCTAGAGTTTCGACTTTTACGGGTTGATAAAATGCAACTGAAACCAGCATCAAACATTATCGGTCCAAAATGTTGCAGTTGCAAGTTTCCAGGTACTCGGTTGCATCGCCGAATGTTTTCGGAAATGCGAACACCTGGTTTCTTTTGCCGTTGTTTGTACTGATAAGGTGGGAAAATGATTGACGTCAAGTTGAACCGATTGACGTGTTTCTAGCTCGGTTTTTATCTTGGTTTTGAACTTACGGCTACCAGAATCTCCGAAATGGTTGGTTTGTCAGAACAGAATAGATGAAGCTGGGAGAGCAGTTACGTTTTATCATGGGAAAGATTGCGATTTGAGTGAGAAACGTTATTGGAACAGAAATGAAACATTTATTCAGAGGAGCTCATGACTTCATACATTAGAGAAAAGAATCTAACAACGGAAGACAAAATCTCAATAAAGCAGTTATGGGAGAATGATACGATGCGCGAGGTATATTCAACGCAAAGATTCAAAATGACTGAACCTTTCAGGCTCTGAAAATAGTTCTTGCTGTCACTGCGTTCCTCGTAGTAGATTCATCATCCGTTCAGTACACTTACAATATTTTCTTCTACACAGAAGCGGGCTATACTGTCCAAGAAGCCATGAATATAAACTTCATCATGGTGATTGTGTTGGCCCCAACTAAATTCATTGGCACATACATAATTGATGCTTTGGGAAGAAGACCAGTGATGGCGATTGCCGGTGCCATGATGTTAGTTGGGCAATTAACGGTTACGAATTACCTTCTCGTTATAGGTACATAAAAAGTTGGTGGATACTGATTACTCAGTTCATTCTTTATTTCAACGGACCTAGTATTCTCACCAAAGTTCTTTGTAAGATAATATCTTCTGTTGTTCGAATTAACTTAATGTTCCAGATCTGGCTGCTGATGTCATTACATTATCATCAGGAGCTACGGGAGTAATGACTTTGAGCGTTCTTTTCATCTCCGAGTTGTTCCCGCCAGCAGCCAGAACGGCGGTTGCTCAAGTAGGATCTATTTGACTGTCCCAAAGCAAAGGGTTTTCAGTGTCTTTTCCTTTCCGTGATGGTTACAAGTGTTCCAATTATCTCACTGTTTCCAATTATTAATTCAATCTTTGCTCCTGCTTTTTTCATGCCTTATGTTGTCACTCAAGTGCTTATCGGTATTTATCTGTACAGGTACTCAAAAACAGAATTCATAGCGTATGTCTTCTGATTTCAGACACATGCCAGAAACAAAAGCACGTGCTGTTTGTGATATCATTGAGAGTCTGGATAAGGATGTTGCTTCAAGAGTTTGTGGAAAAAGTTGTTTTTTAAGATAACCAGTTATGCTTTACAGAGAGAATCTATGCTAGAAGAAGAAACTCCTCTTCTCAGAAATCGAGTCAGTCCCCACGTTCTCATTCATTTCTGTATACTTATTTTCAGGCAAGAACTGTTGCTTCGAAACGAAACAGTGTTGTGTTGAATACGGCTCGTACGAGGGTAAGATTGGCATTCAGCTACAACTCGTGCCTACTTATCAGCTTATTCCAGGCATTGACCGTTGACCACAGCTTGATTCCCCGCAAATGAAATTGCTGATAACATTTCCTAGCTCTTGCACTTTTTTGTACAGAACGAAATAAATCTTTGTTCGATAGAACATGAATTCTTCGAGAATCGAGTCCATCAATGAAGAATACTCGGAGGAACAAATATTTGAGTGCACGGGTCGAATATTATATATTCAAATGCGGCGAACCATGTCCAGATTAAGAAGAAAGGCCGACACGGATTAACAAGCGGTGAAGGGAAAGATGGGAAGTGTGCTACTGTCACAACACGTCTCAAGTTTCTGTTTCTGATGGCAGTCAGCAAAAAAAAAACCAGAGCTTTTGATTGATTTCTGTTATGACTCTTGCCGACGGAATTCCATGTCTATGCCAAAAGTCAATTTTACACACCCACTCTCCGGCTAACGGAGGCGAAGATTTTCAATTTCGTTCGTTTTTCCTCATCTTCCCATAGCAGTTTCGTTTTCTCAATGCAAACAATGGCGTTATGACCGCAAAAATTTGTATTTTTCGGCATGCACCGTGGGTGGCAATGGTTGCATTGAAATGTGTGTATGAAATCCAATACGTATTTCCAAACGATGACCCATCCATTATGTTTCATTTCGCTTCCAAAACTACGACCACCGAGAAACAGAGACACACACATTGAGCCTGGGGCCTCCCATCATTTTATATCCGACGTCTCACACTTGTTCCTCCCCGTATGTTTATCAAAAAAAAGCGCCGTCGCCGAGAGAGCTATCAATCTCAATTCATCTCTCTCATCACTACAACATCCATTATTCTTCCACATTTCTAATTTTTGGTTGCCGCTGGGTTGAGGAAGAAGCTCGTGCACTGGTGCCAGGTCCTTCCCATCATCGAGTGTTTGCAAAGAATGGCTGCGGTCCAATACAAAAGAACGGCCGTGTCGGAATCTGAAAGGCGACCCGTCGGTTCCCACGATCAAGAATGCACCTCCCTCGCACGCTGCTCTCCCGTGGCTCGCGTAATTCCCCATTTTAATGCATTCGTATTTTTGGCGTTTAGCTCGGCTCTAACCACCCATCTTCTCGCCTCACTAGCCTTTCGTTTTGTACAATTTCCACTTGTCAATCGCTGTTAGCAGGTAGCTATTTAGCTATTGCCAGTTTCCCAGACAATAAAGTTGGCACCTCAACCTGCGTCACTCGCTTCGCTTCCCAACTGATAACGTATTTCAATACCGTACCCTCTTCCAAACAGTTGCCAATGTGTTTCCCGTTTGTTTGCCGTTGATACTGTTTGAATATTCTGAAAGTCCACTTTGTTCTTCGAATGCAACATTGTCCAATCTCATATCCCATTCAATGTAATGTTCTTTAACGTCCCGTTTTCTTCTTGAATAATTCACAGTTGCAAATCGAATATCAATCCTTCTTCTGCCATATATTTGAATTTCCTTCCTTCCTATCTCTTTGTTCCTTGCAAAATGGAACTGCGGAACAGATCAGATCTAATCTTCGGGTCCAGTTGTAATATGTCAGTCAATTTTTGTAACAAGTTCCTATTCACGAAATTTGACACCCTGGTCTACAATGTGCTAATCCTCGAGAGGTCAGCTACTGGTGTAGGTCACTCGGATCATATTACTCGTTTTTCTCGCCAAGCTGTTAATTGGAAGCACTACAAATCGACAGAAAGGTGAAAGGAATTGTAAAAGGAAAAGTAGTTGTTGAGACACTTTTATGTGATGGTAAATAGTTTACCGCCACTTATTTACTACACTTTGCTACTCCATTGTATAATAAGTGAGGTGTCTATTACTGTCTAAACACTGGAACATTTGTGAAACATATGTATTTCACTTTGCTACGCTTCAACTTGTCACGGTTGTTTTCCGACACCAACGCATTATTCAAAAGTTACGTTGAAGGTCATCAAATCCTCACTTATCTCGAAAACATAACCAGGCCAACTTGCCAAGACACACGCGTCCCGAGGCAAAAATCGGTGGCCCGAATCTATCGGCGTTCACGGTGTGGTGTGACTAATTGATGGTTGGTAGTAGTACATGAGATGCTGTCGGTGGATAACGAGAGGACCCGAGGTCGTGTCCGGCCGTCCACAGTCCCTTTCATTCCTTCTTGTCGTCGCGCTTTTGAATGGACCTCCTAATTATGTGCTGTAGGGGAACTCGCATAATTACAAGGTATCCGAGCGAAAAAATACCAACACCGCCACAAGAGTTGTCTGGTTTTTGGTAGTTCCGACACTTTTCTTGTTGTTTCCTCGTTGTCTTCTGAGAGTTCCTCTTTTCTTTTTTATTTTCAAGCTTTTAGTGGTTCCGAGCTCTCAAGGGCGCACGCGCTATCAGGTACCTGGCAGTTGCCGGCAGCAAAGTAATAAAATCTGACATTAACCCTTGGCACCGGTTATTTGCTTTGAAAATTAATCAGCGCCAATCAGGCAGCCCTCAAAACATTGCGTCGGCATATCTTTTGTTGTTTGCGGTAAAACCTAATCAACTACAAACATGGGTCCGCCATGTAAGCGTCTGACGCCTAATTCGTACTGACAGCCGTCCTGATTTATTGCTCTTCGCCAAACTTTTATTACCCTCTTCGCCTTTTCCTTGCTTGCCACTTCCATCGGAATTGCACTGGAAAACCTGAGCTCAGCTGCTCTGCTGACTCAAGCAAGCCGCCACAACCAGCCGCGAGCCGACACAAATTTTTTGTTCCGCCGTTTAAATTAATGATCTGATTGGCAGGGTGTTAAAGAACAGAAGAACGCCTGATCGATTGGCTTCTCCGCAGAGAGCACGTCGAGTTGTTCTTTTTTGCGACGTCGCTGCTGGAACTAGAGGAAGATTGATCACTCGAATAAACAAGCCGAGTTTTTTCCGCTTCTCGTAGTGTCAGTGTTGCACACACTTCTTGGTCCCATTATTAGCTTCATTGTGGAAACGAATGCCTAGACCAAAGTTTGCTTGAGTGTTTCTAGTTCTAGTAAAACTTCAAACTGTGAAAGTAACAGTTACAATAACAAAGCACTGTTTGCTTCTGCAGCTTGACCTCCACGAATATTACTACAATACCTGAAAAGGCGGCCTACTTCAAACAAGCTTCTCCCGCCTTATACGCCTCCAGAAAAGTTCAAGGCAAAGTTACCAGTACAAAACAGCCGGTGTCGGTGTTCTTTCTTTTTGTTCCGGTAGCCCACATTCACGCCGTTTTTTCCTATTACCACCCAATTCATTCTCGCCTTTCCCTCTCTCATTTCACCTAGATTTCCTCGCCTTTTTCAAATTGTCTCATAAAAGCGCGAAATCATTCCATGGTCATGCTCATTGCCTCCGGGACACGGGGTCGCCTTTGTCTCTAATTACAAGCGCTTCCTGAAGAAGGTCGTTTTTGAATAGAAACGAAGTGAAGCGCAGTTCTAGCGTGGTTCGTATGCATGTTCGCATTCAATAGTCTTTAACGGTCAATTTGTCAGAATTTCCGGTGACCGGTGACCGTTGTAGCAACCGAACAACACTAGTGACAAATGAACTGAAAACTATGAAAAATCACCCTCTTGTTCCTCATTTTCCGCTATCAATCAAACTATCATTAAACTCAAAGGTGAGTCATGTGAAAGGTGGCCCCTGGGTCCCCAGGCGGATCGGACAAATTTCTCTTTTCTCATCTCCTCGATTCTAAGACACTAATTCCCACTGAGCATAGCAGTTAATTTTTTGTGCTGTTCGTGCATTTCATTTTCCAATCCCCCTCTTCAGAGACATCTGTCGAACACGTATCCATCCACCGACGGGTGGCATTTTGTCCGCTAAGATCGCTCTCAGCGGAAGATGAACAATGAAGTTGCTTCAAGTGACTGTCGCGGCTTCCAGAAGACGTGACACCTGTCTTCTTCTTGGATGGAGCGGGTGCCGGTCAGCCGCCCTCCGCCACCACGTCGGAATAGTCCCCGCCCCTCTCCGCCTCTATTGCTATGCTTGCGCGATACGGGGGTTGTCTACACACTCCTCCCCGCACCAGCAGTCGCCACAAGTCTTGGTGCATCATCCTAAACCTATTTGGTTATCAGTCACCATTTCTTTGAAACTTTTGTGATGGATTGATTAATGTGCAGTGAAATGAATGAGCCGAGCACATGTACATTGTATGTTTCCGTACATATGGTTCACGTTTCCTCCGTGCAATTCCTCAATTTCCTAGCAGCCTTCTCCACTCTATACATGATTTTTAATATGTGTTTGGTTGTATCCCTCCTGTAAAATGTCTCTTTTCTGTGACTCATGAGTCACCGAAGAAGTCATCTGCCAAAACTCATTTTGTGGTCAGGTCGGTCCCCACGATACCTCTACCTATTCATCGCGGTGCCCAATTGGTTTTCTCATTACTTCACACCCTCCTCTAGTACAACTCTCCTCGATTCTTTTCTCTTTGGTACTCGGAGACAAAAATCGTCCATTTAAAAAGATTGGGCTCATTAATTCAATCCACTGGCCTACATGTGAGCTCCCACGGAGCCAAACGGTACGATTAATTAACACACCCATTAGAATTCGGAATTGAAATGAAATGTTGTACAACCGAATTGATGAGCCTGGTGAGAAAGTGGAAGGAGAGGGATGCTCAACATGCCAAAAAAAGGGCCACCAACTACATTTTTTGCTGTTTCTTTTCTCGCGCATCCATCTTTGCAAGCTTATCTGTTCTCGAGCTTCAACCATTGACCCCTCTATCCGTTTTCCGTTTTTCATGCCCTCCACTTCCATTTTTTGCCTCTTCTTCTACTCCAACTTTTTCACACCCCAAGGCGGAATTTCTCTTTTCTTTTCTTTTCCATTGCTTCATATTCTAATATGGATATGAAGCCGGGATGAGTATAATGACGCGCTCTTCCTGAATAGCTTCCCGCAAAAGCGGATATTTGAGCATCTGCCCTGCCCCCAGGCCTCTTCACACTTCTCTCTTTCATTTTGGGCCTGTCAAATTGAATTTCGTATCTTGTTGTTCCTTCTAGACACCCTCTCCGCCTTCCTGACACTTTTTCAAATTTCCGTTCTGTTTCAGAGACCGACAACACTTATCTGCAATCTATGTCACGATGAAGCCTCTGCTACTACATCTCCTACTTGTCAGCACAGTATTGGCGTTAGAACTGAGTGAGTGATTTGCTACTAATCCTTCCGCCACATTCCTTTTCCTCTTACGGTCCATTTCTCCTCTTGCCCACTTCTCAGTCACCCCTAAACAGAAAAACGTGGCGCCTCGTCTTCTGGGAAAAGGGCGATGGTTAGAAATGCATCATATTTTGTCGCCCTCCAGAAGACATACTCCAAACTAGTACACTTTTTTCCATTAGCTCTCATCACTCGGAAATGTTCTGGTGGCATGCACGCCGGAATTTATGGGAGGGCAGCAGGAAACGAGAAGGAAGAAAGAAAGGGTTAACGAGCGCAGAGGTAAAAAGTTGTGTGTGGGGAGGGGGTCCAAATGACTCTTGAGATACCATCAGTTTGCGCCAAACATCGCTGAATTTGAGCGGCTGAAGATGATATCAGAAACGAAATTCGAAAGGAGTGGTTTTGACGTATCAAACATAAGAAGATGGTCACAAGTGGATAGTGATGAATTATAGGCCCGGTCTCGTGGATGGTGGATATCCCCCTTGCGTTGATCAAAATCTCGAGATTATGATTTAATTGTTAGGCAACCTTGATACTTAAACACATAAGGGTCCAGAGTCACAAGTCGTAGATGATGACACCGATTAAGGCAGGTGCAGCCATTCGTCGCAATCCGTATGCAATCCATCCGTATTCTTGAGCATTGAGCGTAAAATCCGAGTGGTATTGCGCAACCGGACAAAGAGGTGCGTGGGCTGACCGTTGAATATAGTACGCCTCAATTTATTGCCTTTCAATCTTTCCAATCCCAACAGCACACGATATAAATTACACTTTTGTTGTCTCAGAGTAAATGGACTGAGGTGCACTGGCTGTTGGGCACCTCATGTTGCGTAGAGGTCTCATGTCGATTTTTGATATTTTGACAAACGTCAAAAGTGTTGTAGGAGTAGGGAAACAGCAGCGCCAGGACACGGAAAACCAATTTCTTGTGGTCCCGAAAACTCATCGTTGGGTCTGTGCTTTTCGGCCGACTCACTGACAGCTGCTTGTCGTTCAATTGCTAAATAACACATCATAACATTGTTCTTTTAGTCGCCCTTATCATTTCTCCGAGTTCTTGCGGGGGGTCGGCTGCCTAGAGTTTCCCGGGCAATGTAACCCAAAATATTGTGGATCAACGATGATATATAATCGAGGCGTATGGTGACAGTCTGCTTCCGGGGGCCACGCGCAACTGTTGCCAACCACAAAGAAGCCGCCCGCGCAAGACGTTCCGGCTCTCAAAGTGCCACAATGATCGATTGCTTACAGTTTAGGCCCGAACACTTCTGACAGCTCATGTATGCCACACTTACACTTTTCTCGGTCCACCTGCTTTTTGAGCAAAAACGGCGCCGAAAAGGTCAATCGAGTGTATAGCGTAAAAAAACTTAATTGCGTACCAACTTGATTGGCGTTTGCGTACGTATGACATTTTTATTTCTGACTCATTCACCTAAAAGCTTTTCTTCTTGCATCTCGCTCTTTCCGTGATCTGAAGAAAGGAGAAAGGTAGCTACGATGGCCTAGAATCTATACGCACAGTCGCATTATCGTCATCTGCTTTGTTATCGTTTGCATGATTAACGAGATTGCGCAACTTGACAAGGCGGCGAACATCAGAAGGATTAGTAGCCTCACGCAATTTCCAAAGAAACCCACGCGTTTTTGACCTGTAGGTAGGTGAGAAAGGTCACACAGTCAACAAATGGCACGTTCAAATAAACTTGGGACTAACACACTTTGGGTACCGGAACAGAAGGGATCTCTTAAGCCATTCGTTATTTCCTCACCTTTCGACAACAACAATTGTTTATCTTACACTATCAATCTCATAGGTGTGATGAATGTGATAAAAGTGTTGAGACATTCGGGACCTATCAGGTTGTAAATCTTGATGTAGTACAACATATACCTGTTGTCATCGGGTCAGGGTGCGCGAGAAGGACGTGTGCATATTTATTGCTAATTTATGTCTATTTTGAGAATTAATGTCTTGTCGCAAAGCCGTCAGGTGATTCCCTCCATCTCCTCGATCACAAAATCATAATAAGCGCCCATAAAAATTGTGCTTCTGTCTGTTCGCATGCCCTGTCACAACCATAAAAGACAGGTATAATTATCCACTGGCGACTATGGAAGCTGATGTCGTAAAATATTTTGGTTTCCGTATTGGGTCTAATCCTCCCGGTTTCTTCTGGTAATGGATGTAGATGCTGCTATGCGCGGAGGAGGGGACCACCCGCAACTCTATATGATTAGACAGCATCGCTTTGATTTGGTGAGCTCGGTTGAGCTCAAAAAATTGAATTCAGCTGAGGAGCAAAAAGCGGGGGAAACCACAAAAAATTGGGAAACCCGGGTCTACTAGCTTTCGGTTTCTCTTTTTTATCTCTCGGTAGCTTGTTGACCGCGCAGCAGATTAGGTCCGATGGGGAAAGGGATGCATAATGCAAACAGTGTATACATGACAAAACAAGCGACCGGGACCAATGATAAGAGCACACATTAGATCAAAAAAGGACGTGCCGGCGGGTGGAAATTTGAGCTGTTCGGAAGCCTCTTCATAATTCTCTCCATAATAATGAGGACTGTCAGAAATTCAATTTGCAGGGGAATGCGGTCATCGTCTGGGAATGTCAAACCGCAAGATTCGCGACGAGCAGATCTCGGCTTCGTCAAGTTTCGACTTGCAGAGCACTGGACCTCAACATGCTCGGTAAGTAGTCGGAGAAGTGTCATTGCGAATTCGTAGAAGTACTGCGATGGCTTTTGAAAAATTAATGGATGAAAGGTTCTCGAAACGTTAAGAGTGAGGGAAGTATGCAAATTTTATAGCATCAATTCTTTTATAATTGGCCAACCTCGGGACCCTTTTGAGGTGCAAAGGGGGAACAGAGCTCTCTCAAAAAATTGTAGTCGGCATCTTGTCTAATTATAGCAAGTTGACTGTCAACAGGAAGGAGGGTATTGTGTAAGCCCTAATTACACATAATTACAGTATCCGCTTTCACGCCCGTCTTTTCCTTTATTTTGTCACCCTAGAGAATTTGAAAATGAAGTCTCGGTTTGGTTCGTTCCCATCTGAGGCTTTGCCAGCCGGGGATTAGCACCCTTCACAAGTTGCCCGTCTAATTTCGGTTCGCAAAACTCATTGAAATGGAGAACGCATTGCACATCTAATTTGGGTGCCGACTTGACTGCGGGAACGTCGTCGGGTGGTGCTTCATCAGTAGCATACGTTAACGCCTCAACAAGCGATTTATCCAGTTTGATTGTTTTGACAGACCGCAGACGGGCTGCCATTGCTTCACTTCCTAATTGCAATGTGTTGCATTGCGTAGATAAAATCTTGATTAGGAGCTCATCTGGAGCCGCTGAAGGGAATGAAACTGAGAGGAGCAGACCAAGCAAAACTTGGGAGAGGATGGAGATGTATTCTTATGTGTTTCAGGGCCCATCAAGAGTCTGGAAGTGGAGCCTGGTGTCCGAAGAATCAAATCAACACTATGAGCAAGGAATGGCTGCAAATATCTTTTTCTGCTGATACAGGTTGACATAAACGACCCATACAGTGTTTCACCAATTTTTTTTTGTAGTAATCACTGGAGTGGAAACTCAGGGACGTTACGATGCCGGCCGAGGAATGGAATATGCGACCGCATTCAAAATTCAGTATTGGCGACCTTCGTTAAACGCTTGGGCATCCTACAAAGACGATTTTGAGCTGGAGGTTCGTCCTTTTCATTCTAAATGACCGCTAATTATGGTATCGGCACTCTTTTGCGCACTGTTGAGATTTATGCGCTTTTTGGGGTTCGGAGAAAGCGGCGGATTGGTAGCCTTGGTGGGGAACCTAGGAATCGTGAATCACTCGGCTTATTCACAAAGTAGGGGCTAATGTGGCGACTTTTGACATGCCATTCATTCCGTCACTGTACAAAGTAGGAGCAACCGGAGAAACGTGCGATTTGAATGAAGAACGCGTTATTCGGGATTTATTACAAGGTTATTCCTGCCCGTTTTCGGAGATGGATTCCTTTCCATTGAAATTCAAATTGGAATGGCCATCATATACATGTCTTGTGGTGTCACGTATATCTTATGATGTGAAAAGTGCGGGAACTTTCCGTTCTTTTTGTTTTCTGTTTGCTGTCTTTGCATGCCGTCAACAATTGAGGGACCTGTTGACACGCTATACATTGTTGATAACTTTTTCTGCAAAACTAGCTCTTCTTTGCGAGACCATCCGTCAATTGGCACTTCTTTGTCAAATTGGTTGAAATTTGGGATCGACGACAGCAGTAGAAGACACTTGACACTCGGGGTGCTTCGCATTGTTGAAGACGGATTAAGTATTGTTGTAAATGCGGTACCGAGGAAAGGCCAGACACGGGGGTCTGTCTCCGTGAGTGACAATACATCAGCCAGCCACTTGTCGAGACATGCGCGTATGATCGAATCGGCTCAAGATAATATCGTCGCATATGTCGACAGTCATTCTCCCCTTGCATAACTAGAATTTGAACAGGAGGCGAAGAGAATAAAAAACGCGATGGATGGTAGGGAAAGAGCCGCTAAAAGCCTTTCCGAACCGGTCGTCTAATGAAATGGTCGCAGCAGGGTCAATCCGAAAATGGGTATGCGGCGAGTCTTTGAACTCCTTGGCAGGTCCAATCCGCAGTTAATCCTTATTCTGCACCAGTGACTTTTTGATGTGTTAACATGTCACGGGGGAACATGTATAATACAGTAACACGCGGATTACACGTATGGTACAGATGATGAAGTACCACTTTTCCGGTACTGAGCAATTATTAATAGACAATAGGCAACATATGTGGGGGATGGAGAGGTTCTCACAGAATTATATGAATTTGTAATCATTTCAGACAATCCCAGCAAACAATAACACGGAACATGCTGTTCGAAGGGACCTTGACCGTGCAATCATCGCAAGACGCATTCGAATCGTTCCGGTGTCCAACTCGACGAGAACCGTTTGCATGCGAGTTGAACTCTTTGGTTGCCCGTTCGAAGGTACATTGGTCATTCTGCAAAACGACTAAACTTCATTCTGTCCGGTTTCAGATAGTTTGGTTTCGTATGATGTTGATCAAGGCGACTTGCAATCGGGCATTTCTTATCACGACTTTCCCTACGACGGCAATCTTGCAAACTCGCCGCACCTCACTGGAGGCATTGGAAAGTTATACGACAATGAAGTGGGAAAGAAGGATGTGTTTGTTAATCATCACAAATGGGTTGGATGGCGCAGGAAGAGAAATGACAATGTGAAAATGTCTTTTGCTTTTGCGGAAATGAGAAACATCTCGGGAATTCTGGTTCATACTGCCAATGAAGTCAGTAAGAATGCAAAGGTACACAAGGGAACCAACTGGATGACTGGAACAGCAAACTTTCAGACCTTTTCATCGGCTACTGTGTTTTTCTCACTCAACGGAAAGGACTTCTCCGACAAGATCGTCCATTTCACTAACGAAGAGGACTCCCAGTCAGAAGCTCCTCGTTGGGTCAAGATTCCAGTTGACCATCGCGTTGCCAAGGTTGTAAAGATTCGAATGAACTTTGGAAAACACTCCGATTGGCTCTTTGTCTCTGAAGTGAATTTCGAGTCGAACCACACAAACATTGAGCTTCTCAATGATGACGTGGACATTCCTGACTCTGTCTCATATTTCTCTGTGACCGAGCACGATGACGGCACCAGTATGTTTGGTAAGCGGAATCATATCTTCATCATCATCCAATCTCATTGCCTATTCCAGCATTTGTCATCTTCTTCTTCATGTTCCTCATCATCGCCATCATTATTCTGGCCGTACTCTACCGTAAACGCGAGTATCGTGTCAAAGCTTCGTCGCCATCTCCAAATGCAAAACGGGAAATCCTGTTGACAATCGACGGAAACACCATCAAGCATCACGTCTCGCCGTCAACCTATCAAATGGCTCGCGATAATCTTCAGAATGCGTTGATTGAGAAAATGCCCATGTCGCCGATTATAAGCGATTACGCTGAACCGGACATAAGCATGTAAGTTGTTTTTGAGTGTGAGAAAGATCGAAACGTTGGTCTCGGGGGGTGATTCAATGTTTGGGTTGAACGGTAGCATTTCGCGCACAAAAAATCCAAAAGGGCAAACAAAAACAATTGACGATGAGCAATTGGTATTCAATTGTTGTAACTTGCAGTTGCTCCGATATCACTGCCAACACACCGTTGCTCTATGGCTTCGATGGACCGTATGACACTCAAAAGAGAAGGTAGAACCAACTAGAGCAGGGACCAAACTTTACGTGTTTGCTTTCAGTAACCCATTGTCATCTATGGTCAAGTATTCGGACTACGGAGAGGTCTATTGCACAACTCTGCCGGAAATCGCCAGGGACAAGTTGATTTATGTCAGTAGAATCGGACAAGGAGAGTTTGGAGAAGTTGATCTTTGCCACCTCGAGAGCAGAAAAGTTGCTGTGAAAAGACTACATGGTGTCAGCCAAGCGGATGAGTTCTCGTTCCACAGAGAAATCCGTGTTCTTGGTATGAATCTCAATGGGTGCAACGGTTCTCATTTTCATATTTCAGGAAGCTTGAAACATCCAAATGTCGTTGAAGTAATCGGAGTTTGCACCATCCAGAAACCAATTCTCTGCATTATGGAATACATGGAGAACGGGGATTTGAAGTCGTACATTCTGAGACATCCAACTATTCAGTAAGACTGTTTTCCATTCCAATTTTTCTTCATTTTCTTTTTTAGAACTTCCCAATGCATTTCGATCTGCACTCAATTAGCCGCGGGACTTGCTTATTTGGAATCGTGCAATTTCGTTCACCGGTTTGTTTTTCGTTATATTCGCCTTTTTTGGCTCATTCTTTTTATGCTCTTTTCGAGAACGACAAGAAAAAACGGAGAAATTTGCAGAGACATAGCTGCGCGCAATTGTTTGGTTGATGGAGAAGGAAATGTCAAAATCGCCGATTTCGGAATGGCTCGCTCGCTCTATTCGCAGGAATATTATAAAGTGGAGGGCAAGTTCGTGTTGCCGATTCGATGGATGGCTTGGGAAGCGTTGCTATTGGTAATTGAAAGAAACGAATAAACGGGGATGATGGACTGCTTTCAGGGCAAATTCTCAACGGCCAGTGATGTTTGGGCTTTCGGAGTGACAATGTGGGAGATCTTCTCGATGTGCTCGGAGAAACCGTTCTCGGATTTGACAGACGACCAAGTGGTTGAGAACTTGCAGAGCATGAATTCTACCGGCTCATTGAAGGTAGCCTGGGAAACCAAGAGTTTCAGCCTATCTTTCTCATTTCAGCAAGTCCTTCCTCGTCCTCGAATGTGTCCTGCCAAGCTGTACAACGAGCAACTCCTCCCTTGCTGGAACTACGATGCAACTCGCCGTCCGACGTTTGAGAACGTTCATCTCCATTTGCAATCACTGGTCCACACTTCTCCCCACATTCACTTCTAGTCTAGAATGGCCTTTGCCTGTTTCTGTTTCCAACTCCTTTCTCTTTCTTTCTGGTGATCTATTATCCTTCGAGAACCCTTCTCAGGACAGTTTCTACGGTTGAACACTTCTCCTTTCCTTTAAATTTCCCTGACATTCTCAAATTGAGAAAATGGTCACATATCGGTGTCCAAGTTGAAGAATCTATATCATTGTATGTACATTTTCCGTCAGCTTTCATTTTCCAATGTGTTGGGTAGTAGAATAATGCTTTTCATTCAATAAACACATTTTATTTGGTAGTCTTGAACAGAAGTTTCTTGATGATCTCCTTCTTCAAATCATCCGTTCGCCCATTCTTAACCCAAGAGTAAAACGGACCAAAGTCTGCTTCAATACGAGCTTTCATCTGAAAAGAAAACTCTGTCTCTGAAATCCACCAAGGCTGTCACCTCATCGTCCAAGTTGTCCCAGTCAATCGGTTTATTGGAAGACTTTGACGATTTCCGTTCACGGATGGGTTGAATTATCGGAAGTGCTGAACAAAACCTTTAAATTCATCCATATCACTCTCAATTCTTACATTGTCTCTTTGCTTTTGCTGGCGATGAAACGACAGGTTGAGGCGGAGGCGTTGGTGTGCTTGACTGCAGAACAACAATCATAATTTTAATCCTATCCCAAAACTTGCCGGCGTTTTCGAAAGCCGCGCTTTATACTCGTCATAAAGCTGATATTTCCCGTTTTTGACGCTCTGTATAGTTTCCGTCGTGGCCGTCGAAGCTCGACGTTCGTGGTTCTTGTAGTCCATCCAGTCCTCATAGAACTTATTTGCCACTGTCACCTGTAAGGCAAGTTCTCACCATCAGAGTCTTATAGCATAACAACTCACTTTCTGTCGTGCAGCCATTTTCAAAAAAAGGACAGAGAAAAGGAAAATGAAAAAAATGAACGTTGTCTGCTTGATTTTTGAATTAATATTTTGTCCTTCCTTCTCGGGTTGCCATTGGCGATGACGTCGGACCCCTCCCGCAAAGTTCTGTCTCTTTTCTCCGCCCCATGAAAATTTTGGACGGAATGAGTTCACCGTTTGCCTAAGACAAGGAAAAGCAGCATTTAAGAACGGAAAGAAAAAGTTGACGGAAATTGTTGCACCGAAAACAAAACACACGGTGACAAAGTCATTGACAAGCGAAAATGAGGGCTACATCTCAACCTAATACCATTGTCGACCGTTGCCAATTCTATTGTTTTCGAGCCAGGGCCGGCTTGCGTTTTCCGGCTAATGCACCGGGCGGCGGAATGTTTGCCCCGCAGCTTGCTCTCGCCCGCCGCCACCCATGCACAACCATCTTCGGGATTCATCACACCTCATTTCCTCACACCTGCCTGCCAAAATTCAATGTTTTTGCCGTTGGAGATCTGTGTTTTTGTTTTCACGACCAATTTTTGAAGAATCTGCCAATTTTCATATTTCAAGTGTTGCCAAACTGTTTGAGGGTTGGAAGTGGTAGAATTGAATTCAGTCCCAATCCGGTTTGCGAGAAAAAAACATTCTTGATGTATAAAATAGAATTCAACCCTTTTGACCTTCTTATTTGTATTTTTATTTCCTCTATAAACAGAATACAAGGGTGTGGCTCAAATTTGCATATTCCGGGTTGCGGTTTCGTTTCCAAACACTTTTCTTCGGTTTCAACGTTTACTTGACAATTCCTAACAATTTCGGCCTGGCAAAAGAGTCAATTGAAGGAAAACTGTCATGGCAAATAGTAGAAACTGTCAATCGGTGCGTGAGTCTTCACAATACGGCCGACTGTCTAATTGCCCATCATTATCCATCACAGTAGTAGCTGCCATTGGGTCTAGTTCTGATATAGTAAAAGTAGTATTCTAAATGGCATTACTTGCTGGATAACTTGAGATATCTTTTTCCATTTTCCCGCCTGTTATGCCTCATTGTCTTCTATTCCTTCGTCTCATCGCCCTTTTCCTCCCGATTATATTCGCCATTCTCTTCTCGTTAGGAACGTTCGACCTAGATTTAATATGGAAACATTTCATGTATCATTTGCATCTCAATACCAATTTTCACTTATTGCCCGTTCAGTTTTCCCTTCTCTTTGTCGTTGATACCAATGTTCTCCTTGTTTCAAACTCATTCACCTCCTTCCTTCCTTCTTCTCCGCCATATCACTGCGAATCGGGGTGACCTTCAAAAACATTCTAGTAGCAGTCGGAAGAACGAGAAGAACACACATTTTTTGTACTAATCCGGGGCACCTTCTCACTTCTCATGCGATCATATTTGCCGAACGTTCTGAAGTACATCTACATACTTGGACGCCTTTTCTTGAGCGCAAATCGTGAACATTCCGTTTTGGTTTGGTTTTATTCCGTCCCCAAAGGTTCATAAAGACAGTTGTTCTGCAGCTGAACAACAGCTGCTTATGATTTCTCTGTTTCGGACTATTAGGACAACTTTATCTGCCCTCCAAAATGAAATTAACGAAGGACATGAATAAACTGACACCTGTGGTGTGGTTCGGGTCGCTCCAGCTGTGTCCATTTGATTTTCGCTTGGCAATTTTCCATTCGAGTATCGGTTTTCCTCTTTTTTTCTTATTTCCGGCAAATTTTTGTCATTTCAATCATTGTTTCATCTCACCCCATCTTTTTCTCTTTTTTCCCTTTTCCTCTTCTTCTCACTCGGAAATTGTTTCAAAAGTGCTTCGAAACGTTCTACAAAGTTGTTCTCTTCGCTAAAACCGTCGCGTCGGCCGGAGGGAATGATTCTCGGGAAAAAAACGGCGACAGCCGTACATACTTTCCGTCTCAACAGAACTGAGTTCATTCATTCAGTGTTACGCGATCCCAATCGAAGGTCGTGCACGGCGACCTCAAAAACAATCACAATTGATCGAATGTGCAAAGGTTTCGTGGTAAGATGAGCAGTGCGCGAACCTCGGTGCCCTTCTTCTGTAAACATACACAATAACAAGCTCCTTGTTCGGTCGCAGTTTCCGAGACGCTTTGCTCGCCTTCAGCTCGAATTACTTTCCGTTCGCTTCTTCGCATACCACCATATGGATCTTTCATTTCAAAGGTCACTCGCCAGTTTTATTGCCCACAGCTCTCCCAAGCGGTCACCATTCAAGATATATTAGCCTTCATTAACCAATTCCTTCGTCCGTTTCAATTCCTTTCTTTTCTTCCCTGAGACGGGTGTACATCCTCGCACTTACTTTACTTTCCCTACTTCCTCACATTTCCTCAAAACAACAAACATCAGTACATCAGTCCTTTTCTTTCCATTCCATCCGAAATGTCAAGCAGAACTGAGGAGCTAAAGGTTTTTGAAGACTGGCCCCTGTTTGTCGGCTGGTGTGTGCTTCATTAGGAGTTGTTGTGCACACCAACCCCAGTCACCCGATTCACACGGGACGCCGCAATTCAATATGCGTCCGTTCGTCGTCTTAGGCTTTCAACTTTAAGGGTTCCCACATCGTTCAGCTTCTTCTTCGTCTACTCTTACAACATCGTATTCACCTCCTTATTCTCTCCATTTACCATCATTCTCCAATCACATCATCATCCTCGCGCGCTAAACCCTCATCCAAGCGTAATGCACTGTAATGTTATGTGTCTTGCTTGCTTTTTACCCATTTCGTCTCTTGTTGGTTATAGGTTTTTGAGAGTTTGGTAATAATCTCTGAAAGGTAAAAGAAAGGAACTTGGAACTTTACTGAATATAATTTTTGGTTTTTTTCCCAGTACTTTTCCGAGTTTTTTGAAGCCGTAGCCAATTTTTCGAATACATTCTACGGAACACTGCTTTTGAATTGTTGAATCATGTGTTGTTTCAGTCTTCGAACAAAACATTGACATTATTCATGTCCAGACGTTATTTTACAAGGCATTGTATAGACAAGTATAGCATTTCTCATTCCCAACTGAACTCTCTTTCTCACATTCATCAATCCTAAGTGGATATGATAGCCAAGTTGATTCAAAGTGAGTCTTTCCTTTCATTCCCTTGTTCTCCCTTCTGAAACTTTATGTCCAGCGTCTTTTCCACCTGCATAGCGTTGGGAACGTGTGTGATAGTGAATGATAATGCGCATTAGTGATGCAACTCTGCACCAATCTCACATTTTCACACCTCGCCTTTTTTTCAAAAAAAAAAACGTTTGAAAAGTCTAACTATGCTGACACGTACTGAATCAATACAGATTCTTACAACTGTTGGCCGGCAGAAGCACAAACAGAGACATTTTGGCAAAAATCGACTGGTGAGGGAGCAGTGGGGGAGAATGTAATAGCGAGCACACATACGTGTGCGCGTATCGGTCCAAGGCGGCCAGTCCGTTTTCCGGTTGCCGAAATGCGATCTTCCCTGATCTTTTTCTGCCGGCGCCATGTTAACCCGAATTACTGGCGGCCCGTGTGGCGCGTGCGCGAGTCTCACTGCTGCAGACTACACTTTTCAATGCTCATTGAGCCCCAAACCGTTTCTGTGAAACTTTTACAAACTTACTCGTCTTGTTTGAATTTTGGATTGAGTCGAACCAAACTTCTGGGTCAGGCGACAAGCGCGAAGCTTTGTTCGAAAAAGTTTAGGTGTGTCAGTCGGTCTTCCACTCTATTTTTTATCCTCGCCTCAATCTTCCGCGTTAGCGGAACAATGGCTAATGAATCATCAGGTAAACAGCCCATAAACTTTCTAACAACTGCTACACCCCGACTTTTCCCCATTATACTCCACTCAACGTTTCCCGTTGTCAAAAACTCGGGGATATGTGGTAGGCAAGAGACAAGAGAGATAATTATCTGTGGTCAGGTATAATTGTGGTTCACTGGCGGACCACGCGGACCTTGTGACCTCCTTAGTCTCTCTCCGGTCCTTCCGAACGGCTTGCTCTGATTTCCTTGATTTCCTACTGTTTTTCAACATTCGGACGTTGAATTCTTCCAATTCATGTGGAATAATTGAATAATTGCCGCACCACTGCGATGATGTCCGTTGAAATCGGTATCTGGATCAGAGTGTTCATCTCATCTCGTGAAACTGTTTCGAATCAAGGATCATATGTCCTGACGTCTTCAATTTTCCGAAAGACTGGTTCTGTTTCTGGTATTCTCCGTTCGCTTCCTGTTAACACCTCAAATTAAAGCAGCCTTCTCGACCCAGTAGGTGATACAACAAAGTCACACATAGTTTGCGCGACTGTTCTCTTCTTGTCGGGAAATTAATTCCCAATGTGGTTGCTGGTTGTCGGTTCTTCTTCTTCAATTTCTATTCCCACCCCAACCACTCACTCCAGTTCGACCACTTTTCGGAAATTGTTGTGGTTTGGCAGTAACGAAAAAAACGGTTTTCCGTCTTTGGCCGCACTTTTTCTTTCAGATATTGCATAACTCTCCCTAACTATCATTTTCTTCTCAATCCTTTCAATTAGCGAAATGAATGATTCCCGTTTTCAGAATACACCCCTCAGGTGTCAACCGAAACATCTGCCCCTGCCCCGCTCAGTTTCCTTCCCAGGATACGAAGTCTGCGCCAGGACAGAGTTTCTTTGTGAGTTCTAGTTTATTTATATGATTTCTTGTTCTAAAAAGACTGCAAACTTACATCGTATTTTTCAGTTCTGCGAACGACTTTGACCAAGTTTCTAAACCAGAAAAAAGACAAGAATACCCAAGAAGAAGAATCAGAATGGATTGTAACGGAAATATCTCGGAGAACCCTTTTTTGAAGGTAAGTACTCAATTTCTTGGAGTTTCATTTCCAAAAGTGCTTTCAGCAAGACAATGCGGCTAAACGATTGATAAGAAGAAGACCAATCATCATTCGGGATACTGACACCAAGAAAAGTGAGTTGTTCTTGGAAGTTTACTCTGAAAATGTCGGTGAGAAAAGGAAAATGATGAAAATTCCGACGAAAAGCCATGAAAACCTCCCATTCATTAAAAACGGCGCCACGTTTCTTCTGATTGTATACGTTATTCAGTCGATGACTGTTGTATGCACTACTCTGATATAAATGCTATCTTATCACTAGAGCGAGCACCCAATAACCTCCCATCCAATGTGCATCGAGCGAGCGAGAGACACATGTATTTGAACTTTCATTGCTTACCGCCTTGTCGTATTATTTTTTCCAAATATTTGTATTCTCGTGTTTTTCAGCAGACACTGGCTTCAAGATGAAAAGTACGGATGTGGAAGGCAATCTGGATTCGCCAAATAGTGGTGAGTCATTTCTTTTACAATATCATTTCTTTTCTTCCCTCAAAAACTGATAGTTCTGTTCTTGTTTCGACTGATGGGTACACTTGTTTAGGTAAATTGTCTCTTATCGAAAATTCCCTCTCCATTGTTTCAAAATGGCACAAGTTAGTCATCGAGTGATGTGATTGAGGAGTTTGTTTCCGTTTAGAGAGTAACCTGAACAAATATGAAAACCAGAGGGAAAAGTTTGAGGAGAAGTGTGATGAATGCAAATGATGGCAATTTCGTAGGCGATTTCACTCAAAATCTCACAAAAATGTTATTCAGAAAACCTAACAAGGGTGTGTTTTAATTAGTTCAACTACAAAGTAATTGATTTCATTTTGAACTGCTTTGAAAAAGATTTTTGAGAATCAGAGATCAAGACGAAGAAAACATGCATTATAACGTAGATTTATATCATGATGTTCCGAATTCATCATTTACTTTTAATTTTTTGAGCTTCATGAACTGCGCACTGGGAATTTGTATACATTCCAGTTATGACTTCACGTAGTGAGCGTTCCTAGTGTTCCTAGTGCGCAGGTGTCAAACTTCTCGCCGAATCTCCAAGATCACAAATATGTTTGCTTAGCCAACCAACTCTGCTGCTTCCTTCTATCCCCCATCGCTATCCCGACCACTCAATCTTACGGTTTCGCCTTTTTCTGCTTCATTTTCTTTCGGACAAGCAAACTCTTTTTTGAGAAATTCCCTGTTCTCGGCTTCTGTGTCCTCGTACTTTTTTTTGCCTGACTGTATAGTTTGCAAACAAAAAAACGTGTACACATTATGCTAATTTTTCTCCTCAAATCGTCGTTTAAGATCTGTGTCGTGGTCGGACGGGAAAATGCGACCGAAGATATCAGCATTCGAAGCAACCTTTCATCTAAGACCTCCCCTAGCCCATTCATTCATCCCATTTATATTCCGCTTCTCGGAGATTGTCGATGACGATTCAACCCTCGATACGCATGGTTTTTTAGGCGTCTAGTAATACATACACACCTCGCTTCTGACGCCGTCTATTTTATTTACCGGCATTCATATCTATTTTTCACACTTTGGCGGATAATATTATGCAAAACAAATAACAGGTTCACCTTGTTCTTCATAATCTATCGTTTAATGGGCACCACCGCTTTCATATATAACCAGTGTGCGTATGGTCAAAGTTGTCCTCATATTTTGGAATCAGTCAGTTCAAAAAGCTCAAAAAGCTCAAGAACGGGCCATTTCATACAAACCAAACTAACCAATTGATCTTTCCGTATTCCTCCTTCAAGAGCTTTTTGCGTCGTTTTGTGCCCATCCGAAAAGCCCTCAAGACTAGAGTTGTGCCACTGATACGGTCATTTGTTAGCTCACGCTCATGCATTTCTCGCTCACTTGATTGCTTGTGCCTCTCTTCGTAAAACACAGGTTTGTCAAGAAGGGAGGCTCCCCCGAGTGACCACTCTACAACGCATTGTCTCTGCCGATTATCACCCCTGTTCTGATGTTCATCTACAAGCGTTTCCCTCTTTTTATAGCTTCCTCTTGGTTCCTAGAGCTTCTTTTCCCTGTTTTCTACTTCCGCTTGACGTTGCTTGTTTTCCAGGAAAACTCAACCAAAACGTATTTAAGACACAAATCTGATTGTATTTGTTTCTTCGGATAATGCTATAAAATGAATCTTCGACGTCACTCAATGCATTTCCCTGATTTCTGGAAACCGAGTGAAATACCTTCAGCTCCGGTATATCAGAATTTGGACCAGTTCCAAGATGATACAAGAAACCAGGTTCCCGTATCTCGAAGGCTTGGTTCTTCATATGTACGTAGCCATAACCAGAAGCCAGACTCCAGTTTGAAAAGGAGGATTGCAAGAACACAGAGTGAACGGAAGCCTTCAAATGATAATGGATTTCGTATCCCTCTGACGGGTTTCGAAATCCCAAGAGTTCAAACCGATTCGATGCACAACGGTGTAGTTTACTCTAACCTTCCTGGTCCGCATTCCAATGCTGATCAGCAAAAGAAATGGTCGATGTCACTGGAAAGGAAACGAAGTCTGAACTATCATCGACCGTCCGATTACGAGAACCTGTCACAATTTTCGTATCGTCCTGAACATCGCAGCTGTTCCGATCTGACTCAGCCCTGCGAATCTTTCAAACCAACAACTATATCCATCTCCTACCATAACTTGAACCAAGGTTACTACTATCAGTTGATAAGGACAGAACTATCAAAAAACCAGATCTTCGGGGTGACTCACTCACTTGTTCTCATTTCAGACCTTGAATATGGACCCGGAATCGTCGAAAAACTTCGGGCAAAGTTCTCCAAGATGTCTGGCGCGCAGAAACAACAAGATAAAAGTTTCGCGTCGCAAACCAAAAAGTACAGTTCTTGTGACGACTTGCTGTCAGAATCCGACTCCGTTCTGTATGTCCCCTCCAAGTACTAATTCTTTCATTTTTTTGATTTCAGTAAAGTCTCCAAGTCATCCGGTCCATTGGTTGAACTTCAGAGAAGAACATCCCGTTCAATTAGTGACATGCTCGGTTAGTTTTTCTACGAAGTTGAAAAGAACAACTCATTAATTGAATTCTCATTCCAGAAACGGAGGAAGTCAGCAAACCACTCATTCCAAAGCACCAAGATC
The DNA here is from genome assembly GCA_900536315.3 of Caenorhabditis becei. Taxonomy (NCBI): domain Eukaryota; kingdom Metazoa; phylum Nematoda; class Chromadorea; order Rhabditida; family Rhabditidae; genus Caenorhabditis; species Caenorhabditis becei. The sequence continues at coordinate 43,704 of LR539975.1, read as the reverse complement.
ATCAAGATGCGGTCGAGGAAGAGGTAATCAACATCATTAACATTTGCGCAAACGCTCGACATTTGCAGACCAAGTCGATTACTCAACTGCGTCGCCGTTTCGAGAAAAACGGAGAGTCGACGGTGAAAATGAGATTTGCCAGAGATCCAGCCCAGCTCATCTCCAAATTCCAACCGGATTATGTCGAACAGTGGAGGTCAATGTCTGATGTTCGACCGAAACCAGTAATCCCCACACCGAATCATACTTTTTCTGCTCACAAGCCAATGCCCATACAAAAACCAGTAGAAGTTCAACCAGTATCGCATGCTCAACCAAAAACCTCTAATGTACTGAAGGTAGCCGCGTGTGGATGAATCACTGTAGACAACATCTTTTTTCAGGTTTTGAATGACGCCGAAGTCAAACACGGAGAACCAGAGTTTGTACAGATTGCTCGACGACTTCGCAGATATCAACCTGAAATCCATGACAACTTCGTAGTTGCTAATGGGAATGCAACTGCAATGACCAACACACACAACGCTCCAAACATCAACAATAACTCTGTAAAAACGTCGGCGGCTCCAGCACCTCCCCCGCCGGCTCAACCGGCTCCGGTCCGCCCTGCAACACTATGTAAGCCACTCTTGCTTCTCTTCTTTATCCGCTCATCCAATTCTCCTTTTTTGCAGCAATGTGGCAGCGCAGACAACCAGAAGTCCCTCAGTACTCTGACACAGCCAAGATAATCAGAGAGAATTGTGACATTGCCATGCTGCCGCCAGACCCACACTCGGCCAGGTACGCCAGACAAGAGAGCAAGATTTAAAATAGAATGCGTTTTTCAGAGTGTCCAAACAGCCAATCCCTGCGATCACGACAGAAAACGGCCGCCCATCTATACCAGTCGAGGCAAGCCCGCCGCCAGAAGAGCCGAAGCCAACCGTGGTTTGTTATTCGATATTTCATTTTATTTCCGGTTGGATAAACTGTTTACAAAACGTATTACTTTCAGTTGGAAAACTACTCGCAGTTCCGCAAAACCGTCGTCGACATCTCTGCTGATAGAACTTGTAAGTCACAGATGTCCTCTTGAACTTTGAACTTTTTAATCTTTCCAGCAGCAGTGAGCAGTGTGTTCAAGTACGAGAACTCGTCTCCAGTGGCCAAAAGTCCAATGAGCAACAATCTCTGGAAGCCCTCGATCAGCCCGCCGGAATCGGCTGCTTCGTCGCCGTCCGTCTCGAAACTTCCGTTCCTTTCTCGTAAAGTGGATGACGTGGGCGCCAAGTCGCTGATCACATCCCCAACGGCTGCAGCCAATGTGGTGTCTATATCCGTCAAAGCTCCCATCTCTAACCGGATTTACTCAAACTGTGAGTCAGATGTGCGAGAAAAAAGAGAAGAGTTCGAGTCGCGCTCAAATATTTACAACTCATTTGAGACGGTTCCGGCTGGTCGTTTTCGATACTCTCTTTAGTCTCAACCACCGTCATTTATGAACTAAACTGCAAGTTTATGACTTGAAAGTAAAACCAAACAGACGATTGCTGCCTTATCAGCCGATTGCGTCGTTTCCGCCCGTGTTCCTCCTCTAGGTGTTAGAATTGCCGCTCTTCCGTCTCACTATTCGCTCATAATCCGCTGTCAAAAACATCCGAAGCCGGACAGAAACGAATGGAACTAGTATAATTGACAAAATTGACTCATTGTGTCGCGCCAGCGCAGCGAGACCAGATGTCTGGTGTGTACTCCATCTGGGTTTCCTTGTGCATGGCACCTCGGGGCGCCACAATAGGACACATCACGATTCGTTTCTCGAAGAAAAGAAGGCTGTTATGACACCGACCCAACCAACCCCCCAACGGCGACCAGAGACGGAATCCCGCCGGCTTTGGACGACCATCGGGCACTCACGTTTCGTTTCCAACATCCTCACTATTGCTTGATCGAGTGTCTTCTTATGTCGGTCATCTGATACTTTCGCTCGAAAAGGATACATGTAGCAACTTATTTTTCCGTTTCCGCGCGTTTTTGCAACTTTGAAAGCCCTCGAGGTTTGGTAATCTGAGATCATCGCATTAGGGGGACACAAAAACGAATAAAAACAGGGCGATTCGATTTGAAAGGTTTTTGTCGATACAAACATACATCCGATCACATTTTTTTCATTTTCATGTTCCCAGACCAGTTTTTGTAAAGTTCTTCTGCCTAAGTTCGGCTGCCAAAAAACCATTACGTAGGAGTTATGACCTTTTTGTGTACTGTTCTCAACAAGACACAACAACCCGTTTTAATGAGTGACGAAGCGTTCGACTAGAGCCAAAAAACTTCTGCCGTTTCACTTATCACTTCCACTTCCTCCACTCCTTTCTCCGCGAACAAAACACTACTTTTACTATTCATCCGAAGTCGTGTTCACAATAGTGACCATTGTCTTCCTCTTCCTCCCTTCATCCAATGATTCATCGGAGGAAAGAAGGTTTTTGCGACAAGATGTTCCTGGCAATCTGTTCCCGAAATCACTTCAATAACCCTCAAACATCGGGGTTGGGTGTCGTACACCCTCTCCTCACAGATAAACATCGCCCGAAGAGGTGTCACTCACCGTTTTAGTATACTCGTGTTTTCGCGCATTGGTTCAGTCGCCGTCCTTTGGTTGCCTCTTCCTCTCTCTGCCGGTCGCTCCATCTGTAATTGATAGCCATCGGTTCAGTTCATATGCCGATGACCGACAATCTCGTCAAGGACCCGGACCACGTGTTCGAGAGTGTAATGCGATTTGACTTGACCACCACTTGTTTCGATATTACTCCCACTTCCGCTGCCTGCAGAATGGGCCATTTGACCCCGTCATTGCCCAGTTTAACTTTTCTTTATTCATTTTTCGATTCAAAAAAGACCACCTGAGGCTAAAAAAGACCATTCGCTTCGTCTCCTTTCATTCCTTTTTATCACAGAATCACATAACGTTTCGGCATTCGAACTTGGCAAATATTCGCCTTGTTCCCGGAAACATTCTCTTCGATTCTCCTTCCCACATTCATATTCCCCACCGCTCCGTCCAAATTGAACTTCCCCCGTTTCTCCAGATTTCATTGTTGTAAATCACAGCAGCACTATAGCAAGCCCCCAGAAGGCAAACAACATTTAGCCAACTGTCATCCACTTCATAAACCAGCGCTGTTTGTGTATAATAAACCTGTCAAAACAGTTCGTTTGCCCCCGGCGCATAATTCAATGGTTTCGTACTGAATTACAAGTCCATTTGCTTCATTCGTTCTCTCTCCGTCAGTTTCTCAGTTGATCCGACGATAATTGCTTGTACAGAAGATGCTCTACTCGCGGTACACTAATCCGTCGCCCAGTTCCACAGGATGTGCCACTTTTCAAATGCGATGGGTTTCGTCGGCATTGAGAGCTTGTAAATACTTTGATTCGATTTCATTACAAAAATAGAAAAACAAAAGATGTAGTCAGAAAACGACAAATCAATTGCTTAATCTTGTATTCGAATCTTGTTATTTCCAGATGACAAATCCGACGATACATCATCAGAAGTCTCGTCATCATCGTCATCGTCATCAGTTCGATCTGGACCTCTGAAGCCACCAACCACGTACTCGCCGTCGTACACTTCTTCTTCTTCCCTTAATTCAGTCTCACTTTCCTCGAAATATGTCGAGGAAAAGTCAAAAACTTCTTCTTCTCAACAACAACAGACCATCAATTCGATGGCGCCTTCTAATTCGCTTTCCGGATTGCTTTCTCCACGTGAGAAACCGTACGGAGATGACGTGACGATTCTCAAATCGGTGAGTGTCGTAAACAAGAGTGACTAGGCCATGTCTGGATTTTGTAAATCCAAATCGAACCGGAAAAAATACAAATTCAATCCGTGTTTTGTTTGGCGTGTTTGGTGTGCAATGCTTGATCCAACATCCACCCCCGCATAGTTCTGACAACGCTTCCAGCATTTTCAGGAGCCTACTAATGAGACCCAAAAGCCCGCAGAAACTGCTGCCACTAACATCATTGCTCATCAGGTAAAGTGTGAAACTCCAAGTGTCCACCGACATATCATTACCATTTCTAGTTGCAGGACGAATCAGATGACAACTCGGACGGAGACAGCCACGATGGCGACGGATCTTATGACATCACCCCGATGAGACCCAACTCTCTTGTTGTGAGTAAACCACTGAAATTCAACAAACTCTGACGCTTCTTTCCTCATTTCAGTTCACTCGTTTGGCAAATGAAGATGAAATGGGTGGTGATGGCAACAAGATCAGTCGCAGTCTTCTGTCCCTGGTCGCCGAAGAGGACCTTCCAGATTTCCTCGTTGCTCTCAACGAGAAACCGATCCGATATGTCGTTGTGGAAGAGTCCGAGAAGCCAAGCACTTCCAGCATTCTGCGTTCCAGAGATGTCGAAAAAGAGAGAAGAGCTCCAAGAGTAAGGCGATTCCTTCCGAACACGAAAGAAACTGACTTCTTTCCAGGGTACAACACGGATCCGTTTCTGTACCGAAACTCCAATGGCATATGCGTATTTCGATGAAATCACTGCCACCCGCTCTCTCCAATGGGACGACGGAACTATCATTGAATACTCTTACTTCAAAGAACTGGAAGCTCAAGAAGAAGCTGCAGCTCTGCAGCACAATGACCCGACCCTAGCTCTCATTGAGCAGTGGGAACAGCAAATTGCTAATGATAACAGTAAGTCAAAAAAAAGATAAATTAACCGCAATATGGAATTCTCAGTTCGTCCATTAACGCACGACTCCACATTCACCGACAATCGTCTTGAAACATCTGCCGTGTAAGTTTTCGGAAAGAAATCAACAAAAGGAATGTTTTGGTTTTTCAGGAGCTCTGCATACTAGAATGGCAGGATCTCATAAGTTCACTTCAACTGAAAATGGAATGAACAACGTCTCATAACCTAAATCTTTATTTTCTTCTCTTTACTCGCTCTTTTGGTCATTGAAACCGTTTATTTCAACAAAACATACTCTCAAGAGTTCTTTAGGTCAAAACATCTCAATAGAGATTGAGACCATCCAATTAACCCTATTTATCTCACATTTCCCATTGCTTCTTTCCCCCGCCCCGTAAATCATGAATTATTCTCTTATTCAAAACTTTTTTGAATGAATGTAAGTTTGGCTCTTGTCTAGCTTAACGGATCCTGTGAACAAAAAGGTCCTTACTCGAATAAAAAATCCTTTTGCCAAATATAGAGGTCAAAAGTTTGATATCCTTTGCTTTTGCAAGTTTTCAGATGGTCACAGCGGTTTTCGCATTCACTTCATTCGTTTGCAAGAGCAGATGTCATTTCAAGTAATTAGTTTTCGGGCCCGGATCCCGAAGAAAGCTTCTCATTCTTTTATGTTCTTGGTTTCGAGAGATGACGAAACCCTCCAAACAAGCCAAAACCAACAATTTTCCATACAAATTTTTGACAGGAAAAAGAAATGAAAAACACAGGTTTTTGTTTGTCACGTTGTTTTGTCCACCCGTTTTTTAATAATAACAATCATCATGTTCACGTACAAAAGCTGAGCTGCAGTTTCAGTTTTCCCGGATTCTTTGCCTGCCCGCCCAGCTCTTTCTCATTTCCCAGCTTGGAATGCAGTGAGCATTTGCATGCGCAGCGCACCGTATTTCTCGTTGTGAGTGATGTGGCACTTCCTCACACCACGTCAGGAAAGCTGCCGTTCCATTTTGTCAATTGCTCACTTTCTGCGCCTCCATTCGACATCGATCACACCACGCCACACGGCCTCTTCCGCCTCGTCCTTCCTAATTCTCAATATCTCTTTGCCGCCGAGCCAACGATGAAACGATTTTTTGCTGTGGGAGTGGTGGCCACTAGCTGGAGCGCCTAGTCATCAGTTTCCATTGAATCTGGAGGACACTCGGTCTAAGAAGATACTGGAAGTGCGGAGGTAGTGAGAGAGGAGGAAAACACGACTGCCTCTGCGTTTTCTTATTAACTTTCTCTCTCACCCGAATGCACTGCCAGAACTTCTACCCGGAGTGTCTTCCCCCATACACTTTTTTAGAATATGCCCACTTGTTTGTTCTTCACAGAACTCACGTAGTCATTTTTATCAACTAAGCCATCAAGTTCGTACTCCTTTCGATTGCAAGTAACCCTAACTAGTGAGACATACAAAGTTGCACTAAGAAATGTTACATCCAATCTCTCCTACCTGTGTGACGAAAGCTCTGAGGCCTGTTGTTTATCAGCTCAAAAAAGTTGTGACCCGCTTCCGTTAGATTGATCAGCCTCATAATTTATGTCTGTGTCAGTTCTGATATTTTTGCAATTCTCAGATATGCCTCCTGATGCCGACCGAAGCCTGGAGCTGGAGTTGTGCCCAGAACGCGTGGTTCCCAGAATGCCACATCTGATTGTTCCTCTTGAAGAAGAGCAAGAACAGTAAGCCACTGTTTCGAATCTTCTGATATTGAAAACTAAAATTTATAGAGAAAATGGTCAAGGCAATGGGGAGAACAATCAGGAAGAGTAGGCTTACAGAGTGGTACTTTAGAAAAGCAATGTGTTTCAGTGAAGAGCAGGCTGCACGGCGACGACGCAGACTTCCGTTCTTACTTCGGTTATTCTTGGGTCCACAAATCGCACGGTAATACTTCCAGGTGGTAGGGATCTAGACTATTTCATTATCCAGATACCTGCGAATGCGACGTGAGACGAACGAGCAACGTGAGCGGGAGCGACAAGAACAGCAAGAGCAGGAGGCGAGAGCTGTGGATGGACAGAACGCGACTGCAGAAGACCAGGCAACAACGTCCGAGCAAACGGCACCTCCTCCACCTGCTTCACGTCAGAACTAATTCAATAACAATTTGTGCATATGTATCTAACCAACGATTTTTCTCATTTTTTCTAATCAAAATCCTGAACGAAGCTGAAAGCAACCAGAACTGCAATAACTGACATTCCTCTGCCCACATTCCCAATCTCCCGAGAACGGTCCTTCGTGTTTCCGTCGTGAAAATTCCTACTTATTTGTCCGTCAAATTTCCTTTTTCACAAAACTAATTTATGTCTTTTCTTATTGGAATGTAGATACAAATAGAATACAGCACAATAAACATCATGAAAGTAGATTCCCCATTCCCATCTGCTTCCGTTTTACAACATGGAAATCAAGAGACTGATGACAAAGACAAAAACTCCTGGGGCAAAGATGTTGGATGAGTTGAGCTTGCATTGTGGGAGAAGAGCTTTGGTTGGACGGGTTATCATCTCGCGGACGAGTTGCCATGCACGGTATCCACACTCGTATCTGATTGGGTACTTGACACAGTCAATGTAGTTACGCATTGCTCTGGAATATTGGAATACTTCGGAGTTTGAATAGCTGAACAACTAACCCGCAGACAGCAGCATCATTGGCTCCTGCTACCACAGAGTGGCTTTCTGACACCTTTCGAGTGTCAGAAACGAGTTCGGCTTGACATTGCATCATCTCCGAACGTGTCAATGTTTTTGTGAAGCATTCAAAGTTACGAACCATTTCTAAGAAAAACCGGTGAACTGGAACAGGGGAAGACAACAAACCTCCGTAACCGTCGCGACATAAAAAGTCTAAAATTTTGAGAGCAGCGTCATAGTTGAACCTGGCACGGTCAGCAGCGAAGCAGACGTCTTTATACGGTTCGATGCAGACGTCGAAGAGGAAGAAGTTACTAAATTTATGTTGGGTCTCTTGACAGAAGAAGAATATCAGTTACTCGCAAACTTCTGCAAAATAAGCTTTGGTACGGAACATGAAGCCTTCCCATCCGAGATAATGTGAGTTTTCTGAGATTGCTCCCATTTTGTAAAGTGGGTCTGCACATTCTTTCACTCTGTAATGTTTGAAATGAACCACCGTATGGCGTTAAAAAGTTAACTTTTCCTGTTCAAACTCTCCACAAACTGTCGGTTGATAGAATGAAGCATTTGCTGGTCTTTCAAAGTGTTCCTCGGACTAAATTTCTTTTTAACAACGGCCAGACCAAAAGATCAACTCACATTGTACTCATAGTATCCGATTGTATGGTCTATGTAGTCTTGGTTATGCTGCGGAGTAGGTGGCGGGAACTTGAACTGTCCGTGACAAGTGGCTACAGTTAAAACCAAAAGTGCGAGACTGTAGAGCATGATTCGCTCACTCGGTGAGAAATGATAATGACGGGTGGATATGAACTTGGAAGGTTGTTTGCGTGCGCACAATCATGACAGAAGCCATCAAAATGTCGTCAGTTTTGCATATGCTGAGCGCTGTACATATTTGGGTTAAATAATAGAAACGGTGGTTCACGCGCTGCGCAATTAGTACTGTTTGTAATGTGCATTCCGCTAGTTGCATGAATTCCATTCGAATTTTAGAAACAACAAGATCAGATGTTCAAAACTAGTTTTTAAAAAACTGTTCTCGTGGTCACTGGTATTTCGCAATAATCGAAACCACGTTGCTCTACGATGAGCTCTATCTACTGTTCCCAGTTTGCTCATGTGTTCACGGTCTTGCGGCACACTCGGCGTGCGTCATATAACTTCATTAGCGAATTCCACTCAAGACCGAAACGTTGGCGTGCAAACACAAAAAACCTGCATTACGTGGGACAAACTTCTTTGCTGAAGCTGAATATTGAATTGTTTGGGATGCATTAACAAAACATGTTGATTCGGTTTCGGTTTCCCGAAGCCTTTTCGTTCTTTTTGTCATCTTTTGTCGGGGTCCGTCCAAGTAACAAAGTTTGAAACAGAGGGCATATCGAATAGGGTTAGGAATCAAGAAGCAACACAGGAAGCCAAGGACGTGGGAAATTCTCTGTCTGCATTCCGTTTTGTCCAAATCCTCACATATTCCCACGTCCTTCTTTCTCGAAATGCTCGGTCATGGGAACGGCGGCTTTGTTACTTTCATCGAGCTCTCCGAACACCGGTCCCAGTCGCGGAAAGGTGAGTTCGGTATCTATAACAAATTAATATGAAAAGCAAAGTCAAGGAAACCCGTTATATTTATGGTGACTTTTTGCTCATCGAGTCAACACTGGGCCACAGAAAAACAAAGAACAAATTGATGTACAGAGGAGACAAACAGTGCGCTTGAGGTTACACAATTCACTTTTGATCACTTACCTACTTGTTCCCTTCTCCCAAACTTCATTTCTGTAGTTTGGTGTCCTCAGATATGTACATAACTCATGAATAGGGAATCAAGGGAACGTTGTCACTAAAATATACATCCCCCTTACATTTCTTCATTTGCATGTCAAGTTATCTTTTTTTGACCTCCCGCGTACTACAACAAATTGCACGTAGTGTTTCCGTAACCCCGTTTTTGTTTGGTGCGTGTACAGATTTGTCTAGTACGTGCACAAATGATCTTGCTCTACCAGAGAGTGTTTTCGTCAATTTCTTCTCAGAGTACGAAAGGAAATGAATCAGAAATAGAAACCGAATTATTGTTAGTTCGAGATGAGAGTTACTAGAGTTTGAGTATCCCTGTTGTCGCCTCGTCGCTAAGATTTCGTTTTTGTTCAATTTTAGCGTCTCAAGTATGTATCCTGTGTCTGGCACGACAAGGAGCGTTTTTAGGCAAGCCGCTGAAAACTTCAGTTTGTCGTGTTTTCTGAGAGCTATTATAAAGGCATTCTCCAAATGGTTTCCTATAGTTTTCTCAACGTTTGGTCCCTTCAACTCAAAAATCCGAAAACTTCAAACAAAAGATGACTGTGCGCTGCCAGAGTTCTTTCCAAGAAAAAGAAAAGTTAAGCCCATTTTTGTCCCCTCCACTTGACGGCTCCTCATTTTTGATCGTTGTAACTCAACTTGTCAAGCTATGCATTCGCTCGCCGCGATATGGACCCCCGAAAAAAAGTGGACCCACGTTCCGAAATGAGATTTTCTTTTGTCTCGTTCAGTCTCGTTCCGTCTTTCACAACCAGCAGCTTCCATCTGATGATCTGTACCAGACATGTTCTACTCACATCATCTCATGATATTATTAATGATCAAAATACATGACACATCTTCAGCCATTAGGTAGTTGGAAAAACAAAATGGTGCTGGTTACAATCAGATGTTGCCGAAGCCTACCCTCAAAAACCATTGATGAGATCCATATGATTCCGGTTTCTTTGCTCATTTCCACAACTTCACGTGCATCTGCCTCCTCATGAATAAAATCAGACACTTTTTGTTATCCAATGAATGCAACTCGTGTCCGGAGCGCCTCTTCGCGTTTTTTCTCATTGCCTCTGCAAGAAAAAAGCACTTCCTTCAGAACTCGGCTTTTCTTCCTTTGCCTGGTTATAAGGGACGGATCTCCGGAAGGATCTCTTCCGGTGGGCCCGCTAGAATGTGGTTGAGATTGGTGGAATGTGTGCGGTTTAAAGTGTGTTTGTCTCCTCCGAGAATTCAATGAGATGAATTTCACATTTCAAATTTCTCATTTATTACAGAGACGGGAAGATTTTCATTTCCGTCTCTTCTTGTCCAGAAACCAACGAAACCCTAGAAATAGTCTCCTACCCGGCGGCCAGATTCCAGAAATAGAAACAATGTCTGAGTATCTCAATCGGGATTAGACATGTTTCTGGAATCAGGGATTCCCGAGTTTTTGAAATTAGTTGAAGCCTTTCAACGACAGCTTTTTTTGTTGCGTATTGTTCGAAAAGAGTCCTAGAGACGGAAGAAAGCCGTTTCCTTGACGAAGTTGTTTCTTGCTCTCATACTCATCAGTCATAGTTCAGAATGCTGACGATGATGATGTTCCGACAGACCTCCCGATGACGCGGATATGAATTCTTGATACGGAGGCTTTGCGGCAAAAAGCAGCTTGGTCTAGTTTCGTATTTCACATCCAAGTCATTTCGACCCCATTCCCCGTCTGGTTCTCATAATTAGGATAATACTGAGATTCCGTGCAGTTCCTTGATTCTCCCATTCTCACATACTCTTTTCGTTCCAAATGCCACAATTTCTCACTTTCATTGGCTGAAATTGTTGTTGGCGGAGCTGTCGGACAGTTGGATGATGCCAATAGAGGCTCAAGTATTCACGACCTCTTCTCTCGGTCCATCAAGTGAGAAACACTCTAAAATACTGCTGGTCAAGTAGCTCCGCTCAAAGTATCATTTCATCATTGTAATGCAGCTCCGTATTCTTCCCTTTCCCGTCGAGCTTCCAACAATGCGCACGCGAGTTTGTGCAGATGCCATGAACACTTGCTCTCTTTCAACGAGCGCGTTTTTCGTTTCGTTTCCGATTGTCCAGTTTTTGCTGCGTGGTGGTAGCAAGGAACTTCCTTCCTCTCTGTGTCTTTTTGATCATGTTCCTTTCCAGAACATGACTAATACGCTAGTCAAGACCGGACCCTGATTCCATTCCAATTTCTCATTTCATTTCTCCTTCTTTTTCCCCGAGCCATGTTTATTTACACAAAGAACTAATTTGCTGGTCAAAAATAATCTTGTGCCCGGGGTGTCTTTTAGCGTTTGAGTGAGAAGTGGGTTGAGGAGCAGTAGGAGGGGAGGAAAGCTCGAAGTGCCTCATAAACGATCTGCAATTCGACACTCCTCCCCTTCTTCTTCTTCTCTCCCAGTCGGGGGTGTCGTTCCGATGTCTTCCAACTTTTCGCGTTTATTTTGAGAAATTCGACATGTTTTTTCTTCTGTTTATTCTACGCGTGAGCTCGTATTTTGAATATCAGGCTTATTTTGGCGCGAGAAGAAAAAAGGGGAAAAACGGCGAAACAGCCGAATTTTTCGGATGAATGTTGGTGGTCTCGGTCGTGGCGGTCGGAGTCTCGGTTGGAGTCCCGGCTGGTCCAGCTCACCCAACCAACCCAATTCAAAATCCCATTCGGGAGAGGAATCGAAACGAAACGAACGCAGAGTCAAAACCGCATTATCTTATGACTTTCACGTAGTGTCGTCTTGTTTTTAAGCAAATCTGAGCAGCAAGGCAGTAGGAAGTGATTTTCTTTGTTCCTGTTCCGCATTTCGTCTCGTGTTCCTTTTCCTTGTCTGTTAGGGTATAACTAACGCCCCGACCTTCTTCGCGTCGCAAGTATTCATGCTTCAGTAATTACTTTTAGAAATATACAACGGAAACCGCGAGTCACGTTTTTTCGACATTTTTCGTCTTTGAAAAAAGACCAAAAGAATCGGGTAGGTAGGAAGGACTGGTCCTCCTCCACCTTGTGAGCGTTTTTAGGTCATGGCTTATGCTCAATCAAAAAAAAACACCATGACACCAGAAAAACATGAAAACACGAAAGCCAACCCAATCCAACCTCGACCAATATAGAATTGAATATTCAGAACCATGCCCCATTATTTTTAGAGTGACATCAAGAAAATTGGGTGTCCTTCGCTCTTCTCTTCTTTTTCCCTTTTTTCGCTCGCCTGAAAGTGCTCAGATTCATCTCTGTTCCATTTCACCCGACTACTAATTACCAAAATACAAAAAATAGGTGACGGCAGGGTAAGAAAAATAGTCAAGAAAATAGGAAAATAGGGAAAATATTCGAGCTGCAATTCGACGGAATTAGATACCAGCGACTGATTGTTTTCTCTGGGCTTCTCCTTAAATGTCCCTAGCATATCCCGACTATTTCCTGACTCATCTCCCACTCATGTTTACTTACCGCCTTCTTTGTCTCTTATGTTCTGGTCCTTTCGGACGTCTGTCTCTGCCTTCGGATGACGCATTTTCTTGGCGCCTAATGTATACATTCGACAGCAATCGGTGCTCTTCTATTTTAGAGCTTTGGATGATTCCGTGATTCCAGAATTCAATAATGTCGCTGCCGAAATGTATGTTTACGCGTGTATCGTGAATGTGGCATGTCGCACCCTTCTACAAGTTCACTGCTTGGACCCATAGTTTCAAAACGCCTAATTTCTCTTCGCTCCACCACCACCACCAGCACTGCTTTGTTTCCTTCCCTCTTTTTCTTTTTTCTTCTTCCGTACTCCCCACAGAACCGCAATTTTTACGTTGTTGCCGGGTCTACGTTTATGCTCCTCCTGTTGAATATTTCACATCGTCCATGGCCCCAACAGAGGCCTCTAGCCATGTTTAATTGAACTCGGCCCCACCTTTCGCCTTTCCGGAACAAAAAGTTCCTTCCATTTTCTATTCTGGGACCTGCGGAGAGAACCGCGAAGTTTTTGGCCTTTTGCATAAATTACCCGGTGATTTCTGTTGTTTTGGTTCTTTCTTCTTTCCATCTTCCCTCCTTTTTTTCTTCAAGTTTTAATGACTGACGTCAAGGGAACTTTCAGAAATTGACTGTGCCCTCTTTAAATCCTTCCCAAACATCAAAATAACACCAGTACTTCGTACTTTTAAAGTAGTAATCCGTTCTTAACTTCTTTTTTCTCCAGTGTTCTTGTTAAATCATCATTTTTTGGAGTTTCAAGAATAGCCCTGCCAGAAAAACAGCTTGCCGAAAGTTGAGGAAAATTTCCTAATCAAGTTAAAAGTGTGGATTGAATCAACAGAGGAATTCAGGAGCAGCTGAAAACGCAATCTCCTTCTTTTCCTTCTCCCTTCTCTTCTAACTTTTTCTGGATAAATGCTAATCTAGATACATAATTGTTCTATCTGAAAATAGATTGTCCCCTCGTATATTCTAGAAAGATACCTATACGACTCATTCTAGAAATACATAACACCGAGATTCTCCAGTTTCTGCTTTCTATTTCCCACTTTCCATTTCCGATTTTCAATCTCATTTCCTTCCAAAACACGCAATATCGCCTGTACGAAAAATCCAATTATCGAGAAAGCACGCCTTTTTTGCACAGTTTTACGACTTCTCAGAACTTGAGCCCACTCAGTCATTCACTTCGGATTACAGTACTACTAAACGACTGACGCACCTAAAAGCATGATACCCATTAGTTGGAATGCGTGCCCGCCCCTTCCTCTTCTTTTCCATCTCATTCCTCTTTAACCCCATTTTTCTTGCATCCCGATGCACACTGACGAAAGTACAGCTCTTCGGAGTCGCTCATGAAATGAGCCCTTTGTCGAGTCCATATTTCATCGCTTCCTTTCAATCGGTCCTACTCTACAAGGCCAACCCAACACAGAACGCACATCCTCCCATTTGTTGTAGCCCTCTTTTTTCCATGTGTTGTGCCACACTAAGCCACCAAAAAACACGTAGTTTCTCTTCTCATATCAACTGCCATTTATGAACACAAAGAAGCGAAACATTCCCATCCTCTTCACAAAGTTTTCAAAATGGTGTCCCGACGGCACGGGGGAGAAGAAAACGAAAACGCGACGTTGTTGCAGATATGTGGCTTGTCATCCTCTGCTTTGTCCTTCCGGCAATCATCTTTTCCATTTTTGCCCTCGTTGCGTGGCTCCGCGTTCTCCAGCTCAATTATAGGTAAGATCTTCGACGAATGCGGGCTCGTTTTCCCATTTCCCTTCTCGTTTTCAAGGTCCAAAGACAAATGACTGACAATCCGGTCGACTGCCGACACACTTTTCTCTTTTTTGTCCTAGTTCCTCAAAAACCTTTGATTTATCCCAAGGGGACCGGATGTTTTATGTTTCTAGAAATAGAAATGGGAATAAACTTTCGCGCGGCTGTTACGGTCAAAGGCCATTCGTTTGGTGACGACATCGGCGAAAAATAAGCTTAACGAACCTAGTGTTTGTTGTCTTTTGGGGAACTCTAACTAAACCAATTATTCAAGAAAAAAGAAGTGCAATTCAGACACCCTTTCCCTTTTCTCTTGAACTTTCTTTTTAATATTCAGACGACGACTCGCTGCCGAGGCAGCCGACAGGGAAGCAAAAAAGAAGGCGACGCAGCTGGAAAGCCTCATCACAAAGTGAGAACTACCACGAGGCAACAGAAAACAATGAACTGATTTCAGGAAAGACGGCAAGGTCATTTGCCACATCCCAATCCAAGTGGAGGACATCGAGACAGGAGCCATGTTCCTGTACAACTCGGACGAGAACCTGGCATGCATCGGAGAGGAAGCCAAGGAACCACTCGTTGACCAACAAGAACAGTAGCTCCCATCTCCTTTCCGACGCTTCTCCATATCACCGCTCACAAATTTTGAACTCTTCGCCAGATTTGTCTCTTCGGAGAATAAGTATTTTTCTTTTCTTTCCCTAATTTTTTGCATTCCCTGTGATCTCCAACGCTGGTATAAGCAGCAGACACACCCACTCACAAACCGTTTCCAGTCCCCCCCATCCCCCATCGTAGATCACTTCTCACAAGATAATGCTTGTAACTGATCCGTTCTCATTCACATCGCACTTGTACACGTTTTTGTACACGTTTTGAATTCCGATTTCAAATTCAATTGCAATTTCATTTCTCCCTTTCAAGAATCCAAAATGAAGATTCATTCAATGGTATTGGTATTCAGTGACTAATTTTGTTCTGCCACAGCGTGAGAGCCCATCCAGGCAGGTTTACCCACGAAGGGCACCAGCTCGCCATTGTTTGGTGTCCGCTGAGCAGGAGAAGGCCGCGGAGAGATCGCAAGTTGGTCGGAACCCGTCCTGAAATGACATCCAAGTGGAAGCGGCCAAGTGGCAGCGAGTTAATTGAATTTCACTTTTTCTCTTTGGCCGCAAAGCCAAAACGCATTCGAAAGAAATTGCACGAATATCCATATAGAATAAATGAAACGACGGCAAAAGAATGGGAAAAATGGAATTTGGTTTTTTCTCTCTGTGTGCGCATCGGAAATAGGTTTTCAAGTGGATGAAGACGTGGGACGGCGGGGTCGCCAAGACAAAAGAAATGACGTGTGAATGTCTAAGCGTCTTACCGTCAACATCGGTGTACGAGTAGTAGTTCCCCATGTCTGTGGAAATCAGGGTTGATCCGTTCCAGACCTTCCTGTCCGGGTCAGCAGCGACCGCCACGACCGCTTTGCCGCAGTACTCGATGGATTCTCCGTTCAGAAACATCTGGTTTTCGGTCTATGAAATCATTTTGTTATGGTTTGTTACCGACCGTCTACCTTTCCCCATGAACCAGCGGAAGACTCCAACATGTTTATAATAAGTTCCGTTCTGACTGCCGATGGCCACAATGAAATCACAGTGACGTCAGTGTCTCGAAGCTCGTGAGCAATGTCAGAAGACATTCGATCTATCGCCATCTTGCCAGCTCCATACGCAACATTGAACAGATACCTAGAACGAAGTACTACTCATTGAAAGAGAGAGAAACTAACATAATGCCTCCTAACGAACTGATGTTCACAATCAACCCGTGCATTCCATTCTTGTTCATGAGCCGAGTTCCGAACACACTACAGTAGTACTGATTGCGAAGGCCAACGTTGTTGATGTCATCCCAAATCTCAGGATCTTTCTCGAAAAACTTCCTGGTGTCTCCTGAACCACATTTCTGAAAAAGGGTCGTAAATGGGGCAAGTGGTATCGAATGGCACCGTCACAGCAGAGAATGCATTGTTCACAAGGATATCAAGTTTGTTGTCAGTAATCCTTCCAACTTCTTCGAAGAACTGTTCGACTTCTTGCATTTCACTGTGGTTAACATAATAGCGGTGACAGACTGCTCCACGCTTTCTACATTCCTCAGCAGTATCATCCAATGTTGGAAGATATGTCAGTTGAGAAGATAAGCTTTCTTCGGGCTTTCTAGCAGTCACAAACACAGTACAACCTGCTTCGGCAAGTTGGAGAGCGATCCCTGTGTAGAGAAAATTACGCAACGATCTAACCCATGTACCTACCTCTACCACAACCTCTGGAAGCTCCTGTAACGACGGCGACTTTACCATGGAGAGACATTTCGAGACAGTATGATGATCATGTGTTCCTTCAGTTTCCCCTTTTATATAATTTCTGTGAACTGAGAACTTGCATCCCTTCCCTTGAAAGTGCAACTGTTTTGTTTGATTGATTGACGTCTCGATGTGTTTTCTACTGTCATCTGCGCCTTTTGATTAGAACAATTTGCAGAGAAAGAATAACAACACAGAAAGGGAAAAGTGCAGATGACCGTTCTTGATTGGAAACTGTTGTACTTTATGAAACCACTGCATCAAGATAGAAACTGTAGATAAGATTCGGTTTCTTTGGAATTTGACAGAAGTGACTGACGCATGTGATTGCCCAATGCAGTTTCAGAAAGTTTGAACCAAGTTCAAATTCGATAATTGACCAGGATACTTCATTCAAAACTGAAAATTGTTTTATGCACCTCAAACTAATGGGACTATGATTGGAACCAAAGTCAACTGCAAAAAATATGTGTGGACTGCGCATGGAATTTCATAATTGTTGTACAGGATAGTGTGTGGATACCATGAGCGACTCAGATCAGCAGACAGAAAACCGGAAACGAACTTTTGCGTGTGACTGAGATCTCGGACTGCCGAGGAGTTTGTTCCAAGTTCCTGGGCCGATCTCTTGTTAGACTTGACCCGATGTTTCCTTCTGTAATCCGTTTTAATCATTTGGTAAATGATGAATTGAATTGACTCACTGGTTCAGGTTTAGCCGCCCGGGGAGAGAAAATAACAAGTGTTGACGGTGGTAATCGCCTATTTTTGAGGACGCTATATAGTTCAGTTGCGAGCTGACATCGCTTTTTTTTGTGATCAAACATTCGGTTTTCATCGCAACATTTCATACCCCCGCATTTTCACACTCCGGTTCAACAGTTTTACACGAAACCTCCAACCATTGGATGAATTTTGTCTACCGTTTACCGGAAGTATGAGAACAATTCTTCTCAAGCTTCCACAACATGGTCCCTTCCGCAGTTCCTCATCTTAATTCTCATTCACCGGACCTGTTCATCCAGAACTTCATTTCCAGCTTTTTATTGTTTATCTCTTACGGTTGACTTATCTGTGCACACTCAACTTGATTGAATTGGTCATTTATTGCTTCCTGTCAAAGAAATTACCTTCAAAAATATGATATCCGGTTCAAAAACGCTAATGGTTGAGTTTTGAAAATCATCTGACAAACTTTAAACGGAAATTGGATTTATTACTTTTTTTGGGAAAAACAAAGCGAAACGAGTAACATCGACACCAATTTGGTTCGGACTCGGGTTCAGTTCTGAGTATTCCAAAAACTCCCTCAATAAATTCCCGAACGCTGCCCACTTTTTCACCTTGATATTTTAATCGTCGGCAGGTATCGAAATCTGATTCCGAATCGGAACCTCAGTTGCCACCTATTATATTTTCCGGTTCGGCTTCCGTCCCATTCAGTTCGGTATTAACCCCACTCTACAATTCAAGCGGCAAATTTTTGGTGGCGAACGAACGCTCCAAATCCGATTTGAATTGAAAATATATATTAATAATTCTTCTATTACTATTGAATTTGAAAATCGCGCTGCGCGAGGGTCAGCCCGTGCTGAGCACTTTCAAAAGTCGTGGCGACCTAGATGTAAATATCTTTGGTTTTGTTCATTCTGATATGTCAAATCATCGTGTGCTATTGATTTCTGACTATTATCCTACAACTGTGTACGGGTAAATCATACATTCTTTCTTCCAAGATGTTGCACAATTTTTGAAACCTTCAGACACCACTTCATGCAGGGTGCAAGAGTTGGCGATGGAACCGAACCGCCAGCACATAAAAGAAGCATTGTGTCTTGGACCAGTTAGCTATTAGAGATGACATGCTTGTACTTGAAAATTTTCCAGGCACCCCTACCAGGAATAAAGTGAAGTACTACATAACATGCAGTTTTCTCATCTCGCTGATCTTCCTCGTTCTTTTCATTTATGTCTGTTCTCTGGCCAATATGTCTACGGCCTTCGGATTACTTGGCAGTAGAGGATTAGGTTTGTTAACCTTTTGTTTTCACACAAAACCTCACAAATCATAAAATATATAAAATAGGAAAACTTTCACTTGTTGCCCCCGTGCCGAATAAATGATTGTTCTGTTCCACAGAAAGAACAAATCAATTATCCACGCACTTTTTGAACGTTCACAGTGTTGAACAGAAACGGTTGGACAACTTTCGACACTTTCAGGAAAGGCAATCCAAGAGTCTCCACTGATCAATGATCCGATATCTGCGGTGGTGGTGGGCATGTTGGCTACGGTAGTCTTGCAGTCAGCGACTACAACTACGAACATTCTGGTCACCATGGTAGCTGCTAACAGTAATTGAGAAGGACTTGGCGACATACCAATGTGTTTGCTTTCAGTGATAACTGTTCACGATGCTATCCCAGTTATGATTGGGAGTGAACTAGGATCTTCTCTAGTCAATGCAATGGTTTCACTAGCATATTCCGGGAAACCTGAACAGTTAGTAATCCAGATGATACCAGGAGATCATACTTGACTCTCAGATTCCGTCGTGCCTTTTCTGCTGCCATCTTAGGAGACGTGTTCAATATCTGTGGCCTTTTTGTTATATTTCCTATGGAAATGCTGACGGGTTTGATTGAAAAAGTATCTTGGTGGATTGTGGACCCACTCATTTCCGAACAAGGACTCAGTTTCAAAACACTGGAACTCCTGACGGATCCCATCAATCAAATCATTCTTCAAGTACGTTTCAAATTCTCTGTCGTGTGTTCATAGGCATTTTTCACAGGTGAACGAAGCCGAACTTCTGAACGCGACAATCCGTCCCGAAATGTTCGCACCGAATCATTCATTCGTGCAGAGATGCAGTTTTCCGAACGAGACGCGTATTTATAACTGTGAGTCAATAAACCAAAAAAGACAAAAAATTCGGTGCCTCATGCTGGAATCGAACCAGCGACCTTCTGTTTACTAGACAGACGCTCTGCCACTGAGCCAATGAGGCGCATGTGGAGACTAGAGGCGACTGCGCTTATGTGTACAGCAGTGGCGCCGGCCGAGAGAAAACGAGAAAAAGCGGCAACACACGAAAGAGAGAGAGTAACTTGCAGGCCCGTACAACCACCTCTTCGCATACACTTCGCTCTCTGACAAGAGTATCGGATGGATTGTGTTGTTTGTCTCGATCTTCTGTCTCGTCATGTGCCTTGTAGGCATTGTATATTTGATCCAAGTAAGGATGATACTCCGGAAAAGCAAAGGATCATAAATTTAGAAACTGCTCGAAGGCCATGCAGCCAATTACGTGAGAAGTCTTCTCTCAAAGCAATGTCCCGGTTGTTGGAAGCCCTGCACCGGATATTTAGTGATGCTAGTCGGTCTTGTTGTGACCATTCTGGTAGAGCATCAAAACAAGACTCTGCAGAAAAGGTTTTGTTTTAGATTCAATCAAACAGTATATTCTCATCCTCCCTGACTCCTCTTGTCGGAAGTGGTGTGGTGACTCTGGAACAGATGTATCCTCTGGTTCTGGGAAGTAACATCGGAACTACATTCAGTGGAGTGCTTGCTGCGTTCTCAACTGATCCATCTAGATTTGAAAAGTACCAAATGGACACGATCAGAGTTTCAGAAACTTTGTTTTTCAGGGCTTTGCATATGGCAATGTGCCAAGTAATCTACAATGTGATTGGTACCTGCCTCTTCTACATAGTTCCATGTACAAGGAAGTTTCCTGTGTATTTATCCATCAAGCTGGGAAACATAACGGATCAAGTAAAGCTCAGAAGGAGAATCCCCACAAAACCAAGATGTATTTCAGTACCGCTGGTTCATCGTGGTCTTCATCCTAACATTCTTCATTATCATCCCATTCACAATCATCGGCCTTACTCTGCTACCAGACAATGTTATTGTTATCGTATTCATCATCCTGCTTATTATCGGTATCATATGCTGCTTCATATGCGTGTTACAAGTGATTCCCGCTCTTTCACCAGCTTCTAAATATACATTTCTTTTCAGAATAGCTGTATAGAATTTCTTCCGAAGATTCTGCAGAACTGGGAGTTTCTTCCAATCTGGATGCGGTCCTTGAAGTACTATGATCCGTTCATGTCCAAGATCTTCACAAAACTGCCGTATATCGGAGGTTTTTTCCGGAAAGGTGGATCCCAGAGGAAGCAGGAGAACGGAAAGATCGAAGTGGACGACATTGAACAGAAAGTTCAGAAACTGGTACAACTCAGCGGGCACTCTCAAGTCTAGTTTCTCCCCAAAAACCCTTTTATGCCACACCACATATCGGATAACTGCTCTGGTGTCGTTTATATATCTACCCATTCAATGTGTTCATCATCATCATTTTTATGATATTTGATCATATGCTTTTTCTTTTTTCAGCTTTTATTTTTGGTTCTATTTTGGCTTTACATATCTGCATAGTTGTGATTGAAAACGTATTGATGTCAACAGGTTTATTGTTGTAAAGCTCTCGTAAAAGAAGCATTTTGGTTTTGAATAAACGGCTTTTGAAATGTCAAACTTCAGTTGCTGGAGGGTTCTCATACTCGACATCCGGATCGACGCGGGACGAGACGCCTGAATGTGCAGAATTATAGGGTGAAGTGGGCACCAACTAACAGAGCAGGAAGGCCGAGCAGAGCAGGATTCCGGTACTTGTGACGGCCATCCAGAACGACCAGGACAACGTGTTCATGTCGCTTCCCTGAACAAAATAGTGAGAAGAGAGGAGAAAAATAAGAATTTTCTCACGTAATCATAGTGGTAGACATCTTGGAACTGAAGTTGCTGGAGTGTGAATGTTTTCCCTTCACGGTTCGAGTTCCAATAGATTAGACACCCAGAACCCGAGAACACACCGGTGATGAAGATAAGCAGGGTGGTTGACGGCTTACAGCGCTGGCAGCAGAACGGCCCGAAAAGCAGTACGGTGCACGCAACCATACATGCGATTGCAAGGAACAGTGCAACAAAAACTTCGTATGCTGGAAAACAGTTCATGTACTAAATCACTCTTGCTTTCTAACTTTGGGTGGGCAGGTGTCGGTACATGGATCTCTCAGAGTACATGTCATACCCATCCATGAAGTTTCTCAGCTGCTTGAACATGCTGGAAAGTCGGAAATTGCAGCTCCCATAGTGGCGGGTTGTGATGCATTGGCGGAGGACTCCTCGGTGCATTTGGAGATTGTCTGAAATTAATGAGACATCCGCCAGATTCTCAAATCTCTCAATTCCATCTTTCCGTTTCTCTTACCCATTTGATTGCGCGGTTGATGGACGGACCAGTAGTCGGACACGAGAGCAATGACCAGCATTCCAGTACCAATGAGCAGAAGTATCCATGATACCACCTAAACTAGTGCTCAGTACAACGGATTCAGCATGGGAAAAATACCTGGAGGCCGGTGAATTGCATAGCCATGTTGAGATTTGTGTGCTGTTATGAAAAACTCAAAAGTATCCTACGATTCCATTGCACGTAGCAGCAGCTGGTCGGTCACGCTTCCAGATATGAATCAGGGCTAATTAGGAGAAGTGCAAAAAGATTGTGAAAGGAGAGGAAGAACTAGTTCGTCGGTCGCTGGACGAACAAGGTGCCGTAATTAGACGGAGAAAAGCAGAGAGCGGACGGGCGGAGCAAAGAGGAAGGAGGAGCAAGGAGTACTAGCAGTTAACTAACAGCGATTCATAAATATGCATAGCGGCGGAGGGAGGGCAATGCTGTGGTCACTCAAGATTTGCTAGATTGACTTTTTGAGCACGAGGCGCCGAATGCTATAGGGAATTGGAATTGGAATTGAAATTGAAATTGAAACAATTATGTGTGCGAACAATTTGTATGCGGACGACACGACAATCCTCTCAGCGAGTCGGAATGGAGTCCTTACGCAAGTTACACCTTAGGGGATCAGGATCAAAATCAGAAACACGATGACGACCACGTTGCGGGGGTTTATGGGTTTACGAACTACCACATGTTTCAATTTCAAAGAATACCTCTCTGCGTACCTCCCGGCAACTTCCGGATGTCAAAGTTTTTTATGGACCACTTGCACAAGTGAAGCGTGAAGGTATGAAACGTCACGAGCCACCGAGGATTTCAGTGGAAATTTTGAGTTTAGCATTTTGAATATTAGATTAACTGTCAACAACTCTTGAAAGCGACGAAAAACCAGTTTCACACTTGAATTTGGATGAAGAGTTCAAAAACCGGAGCATTTAGCATTGCACTTGTTTCAAATTGGAAGAAGCTGCGCGAAAAAAGTTCAGAACATGTGGAAACAATCTTATCCGTCACTAAATCTCGATGACTCCCCACGGGGCCATGTTGCGAATAGAGAGAAAGTGGGTGGAAAAAACCGAGACGAGGATACCACAAGACTCGTCGTTTTGAACAAAAGACTTTTGCCAAGGGAAGAGTCGGGTGACGGCCGACACAAAAACACCTCTAGCCGACATGAGATTGGATAATTTTAATTGTGAACTGAACAAAACAGCAGGAGGCGGCAGATGAAAAGTTGTGATTTCAATGGGGAAAGGAGTAGGTTCTGGATTAGAAAATCAGAGAACCAGAGCTCAAGCCGAGATTCTGTCGTTTCCTTGTGCTGTCGTGCGGTTCTAAAACAAGAACTTCTCCGGAGACGAAGAAGGCGGAGCTGCGAGTAGTAGGACAAAATTTATGCGATTCGGGCTCAGAGGGTATAATTCAGGCCGGTGTGTATAGAATAAATAGCACATTTCGGTCTTCTTCGACCAAAACTGACATCTGCAGATGGTTTCCCTCTGACGTGTCCGAAACGAAACGAACCCGCCATTTTGAAGTCCTCTGCCGTGAATCAAAGAGACGGATGTGCGGTTTCCTGCCGAAAATGAAAAACGGGACGCTAGAGCTAGAGGCGCTCAAAAAGGGGGACTAGGCCGCTTGAATCAACAGACCAACGGAGTTGTTTCAAAGAAAAAATAAGAAGATGATATAGAAAGAATATACTTGAAGTAATAACCACAAGGTCCGTTCTTTCTCTCGTTCTTTGCATGACGTGATTTGGAGGAAGTTTTTATATCTTGCTAGAAGAACTGGGTACAAAGAGAGAAAGAGAAAGAAACAATGTACTTTTCGGTGATTGTCGTGGAGAACAGCCCACTTTGTTCTTTCTGCTTATTATTTCCAATGCTCCCATTCCCTTCTCCTACTCCAACGACAATCACAAGAAATCAAAGCGGTATGAAGTAAAAGAAGCTGAAAGAAGAGGAAGGAATAAACGTCCGGGTCTGTCTATGTGGGAGATGAATATACATATGGACGGGGGCATCTCATCTGGCCAATCTGCTCACTTTACACGCGAAACCCCTTCTCCGCACTGAAGAATACTCCTCTAATTAACCGTTGTTGCGCATCACGCTGGATCAAATTCAGGCCGCGTGTCTCACCCCCAATCCTTCTATTTTCCTATCCCAAACCACCCAGCTATCTTTTGCGTGTTTATCCGCTCCAGAGGTTATCTAACGTAATTCTGGATGGAAGAAGCATGGAGATGACGTGAAGAGGCGGCGAACGAGCAGGCGAAACGACCTCACGCGTCGTTTTCAATTCAAACGACAACTTTCGTTTATTTCAAATGGAAGATGGAAGATGGCAGAGAAATATGCGGAGAAAAACAAAGAACGCAAGCCTAAGCGGACTTCTTATATTGGAAAGCTAAATAAGAGGAATTTGAAGGTTTTCAATTCGATATCACAATACATTTGACCAGCAAGAGGAATCAGAAAAAGAAAGGAAAGAATAAGTGATTACGTAGTGTGTACAGAGAGACAAACCGGGGAAATGGAGCAGAAAGAATAAACAATTTTCACTTCAAATCCGCATCTTGGCACTTCCGGAATTCTAGTCGGTCGAAGCAGAAGGCTTCTTGGAACTTGTCAGCGATTTCAATAGGTTACGCAGAGAGGGCTTGGAATGTCCGCGTTTGACAGGCGCCGAGCATCTGAAAATCAGCTCGGTTTGCATTTCTGATATTTCAGACGTATTCGACAAGAAAGTGGCTAACGAACACCAAGTCTCAAATTGTTTTCTCTTTTTCACGTGATGCTGTTTTTCTCTGTTTTTCTGTTGCCAGTAGTCTCAATCCAAAGTTCCCATCACTTATTTCTGTTCGAGATTGTTTATTTTCAAGCAATCACTGGACGAAATGAAAATGTAACAGGAAGATAATGCACTTTTGGTTCTTGTTTTTGCAAAAACACACACTCTCCAGATAATTGTCAGGAAATAGGCAGTCTATGTATGTGAATACATAGTTTGTTGTCCAAGTCAGGACGACTCAATGTCTACAAAGTCAGAAACAGATAAACTATTTTGTTTTCAAGTAGTCCGTTTGGTTGGTTTGGTCTAGACAAATTGGTCACCAAAATCACGGAACAGAAGATCTGTTTCCGGACAAGAGTAATTTTTAGGTTTTTGTTGGAAAATGAAGACAAAAAACTAGAAACTCACTGCGCGATGACTGCAAAATCGTCGATCAATTCCTCATCGAAGTCCAAGTGGTCTCCCTGAAATAACATTCGTTCTGCTCATGTCTCCCTCTGATATTGACCTACCGCAAGAGGATCCCGTGCAATTCCTTCAACAATCGTTCCGATGACACTTGGAGACACTGTCGCGAGGCTTGTCGAGAGGAAGTTGTGAAGTGACACGTAGTATATCTCAATCCAAGTTCTGTCGAAGTACTTGCGGAACGGTTCAGTGTCTTTCGCATGGGGGTTGTACGGGAATGCTGAAAAACCAAAATGAGTTGACGTTAGTCTGAAGCAGTGAAACTCACAGAACCAATCAGTCCACTGCGGATTGTTGAGAGTCAGAGACGACATTCTCTGGAAGAACTCGTTGCACTTTGCGATGTTCTTCTTCTGAACGCATTGGACAAGGAACAGACGGTACGCACTGGCTTCGTAGCACTGCGCTTGTTTTATTCCCTCCTGAAAAGTGTTAGTTGAGTTGGAAACTTAGAACAGATGGGAACTAACCGCATCAAGACTGTGGAACACGCGAGTATTCCAAGAATTCCACATTGCGCACAGAGTTTCCACGTCGTGTTTGTCGATGGCGTCGGTCATTTCGTCAATGCATCGGTCAACCTGAAACACATACTCCTTCAGTTTCTTTCTTTTAAAATCAGTTTTCTTTTAGCGATAAAAAAACTCACTTGATAATTGGCATCTTTGGCGAGCGAGCATTCCTGATCGAACGCCTTCGAAGTGCTCACCATCGAACGAGAAGCCAAGTAATCCCTGACGATCTCCTCCGTCGAATTGGGCACATGACTCATTTGGTGTTCTCTGGACATACTGTTTTCTATGCAAATGTCTGTTCATTCAAGAAAGAAACAAGTAAAGCGACAAGAAAGAGAAGAAACAGCGATAAATGTCTTGATATGGCTTAGAAACAAATTTGCGTTCGATAAATTGGTTTACATTCAAACAACGACAAAAATATGCTCTGTCGTGATGATCCAAAACATAAACAAAACAAATTAACAGAGTTTTCATCAGAAACGAACTGATAAAACCGCAAAAAAGGACAAACTGCGGAGAAAACGAACGGGGAACGACGAGAGGAATGAACAGGTCGGTTGTTCACGTGGACTACGCGGGCGCGCGGCCGATGTTTTTGCGGCCATTGCGAGCGCAATTGGTGTTGCCGCCACTCGATTTCTCGCCATTTTCTGCACCACTGATTGCCTTGCAGAGGAAAAAATGTATCAAAGAGATGATAAAAATAATTTTCTATGAAACTTGTGTCCTCTAGTTCTTCTCATTATATAAAATTAGAAAGTGTCAAATTTCAGACGGGAACCACTTGATGCTTGTCAACAAATCGTCTCCAATCATGTTTTTTCAAAGTATTGCAGTGTTCTGTGACCAGGTACTTATCCTTCCATTTGTTCACGAAACTCGGAAATTTCACACCCAAAAACAGATAAACAAACAAGAAGGTCTTTTTCCTGAGCTAAACCCTTCCAATCGGCGGACTGATCACATAGAGTGAAGAAAAAACGACGGGTTCATCAATCCCCAATGCTTATACTTTTGAGTCGTTTCTCGTTTCACTGTCACATTTTAAACCTGACACAAGCTCAGATTTCCGTCTTCTCCGACTTATTTGTGTTGTTTTTCGGAGGAAGAAACAAAGTTCAATGCAGTTTTGCGTGTTGTCACTTGATGAATGTGTTGTTGCAGAGGTGCGAGAACGGAAAGAGGAGACGGAAAACAGTTGACTGATCACTTTTTCTGTTATTTCTGAGCTCCGGCTTCTTTCATTCTTGTTATTGCACACGCCAGTCACTTCCGCAAAATGAGGCTGCTGCTGGCAGTTCTGTTCGGCACTGTACTCTACGCCAATGGAACATCCACCAGGAAGCGTGAGTTAGTTCATCACAACCAAAGAGCAATTATGTTTTGCAGCCATATGCGAGGTGATTCAAGTGGATTCGGGCAGCAATAGTGACATGCTGCTTCCGCTGGCAATCATCACGGACATGGACAGCAAGTCGAAGAACAGCCACAGCTGGTACAGCACTGTCAAGTATGGAGCCCTGGCATTCTCCCAGGTATTGCAAGATTGTTTGCCTGATTGGGAGCGGCTGCTTACAGAACAGAACATCTTCCTTCATTCACTGGCTCGGCGGTGTCAACATCACCTCAAACCTCAATTTTAATCAGAAATCCATGGAAATGAGTGACTTGAAAATCTATCGTAACCGTCTGCTCTCCGTCGACGACAAAATCGGAGTTGTCTACTGGCTCCGCAACGGAACCGCCATCCCGTGGGTAATTGCATCAACTGGAGATGGATCTTCTAGTACTCGTAAGTCGTATGTTACATTCAGTTAAGGCGAGTTTAACGGTTTCAGCATTCAAAGGAGAATGGATGACTGTCCGCAATGACGACTTGTATTTGGGAAGTAGTGGTCATGAAGTTGTTACCAAACACGGTGAATACATCAGTGACGATGAGATGTTCATCAGAGTATGTTCATTCTCCTTCTAACACAATCAACTTCCGGCTCTCAGATTATTGCTTCAAACGGCGCCATGCGAGTGGAAGATTGGACGGCACGATTTGTCAAACTGAGGAAAGCAGTTGGCATCCATTTCCCAGGATACATAATCCATGAGGCAGTTCATTGGTCGGATGTTCACAAAAAGTGGTTCTTCTTGCCACGATATGCGTCCAAGCAGCCATTCAACGCCGCCACTGCATACGAGACCGGTTTGTGTGACTCATTTGAAAGAATGATGATATGGTATCAATGTTCAGGTGCGAACATGTTGTTGAGTACTTCCGACTGTTTCTGTGACACCAAAGCTGTAACCATTGGAAAGTTGGAACCCCATCGAGGATTCAGTGCTTTCCAGTTCATTCCAGGTTCGCAGACGGAAGCATAACACAGGAAACAGTATCATGCTTTCAGGAACCAAAGACGAAATCATTGTTGCCCTGAAAACATCCGAAGTGCCATCCGACCCGGCTAAACCATTCGAAAACAAGAAGTTCTCCACGTGGATCACTATCTTTAGAATCGACGGAACTGTCATCATGGAAGACACCGAACTTGACGAAGGAATCAAATATGAAGGAATAGAATTCGCCAATGTTTTCCAATGCTTGTAAACACTATGTATAGATGTCTATTTTTATTTTGGTCACAGAGAAATTATTTGAGAAAAATAAAGCATATAACCTGAGAAGCACCAATTGATTATGCTAACCACATTGAGATTCACACCTTCAGATTGATAGAGTTTCTGTTTCTGAAGCGAAAAACGAAGAAAACAAGAACAACGATAAGAACGAGGAAAATGAAGGCAACAACCGCCAGAATCCACGATAACGGAGTCATAGACCAATTGCTGTGTGATCCATAACATTGTGTTTCCGGATCGGAAGTCAGGAAGTCATCACAGCAAGACGTAAATCGCTGGGCTTCGCAAAACTCTTTGTTGGCCGGGCAGTTTCTGACGTTACCGGTCAGAATTAGATTGTCTGGGTCTTTGGGATCTCTGCGGTAGATCAACTGAAATCTAAAAATGTTTGACAAAGAGTTACCGATAACTTTACCTTGACGAACGGCTGCTCATTGATAATGTATGTCTCGATGATAATAGTGGCCAAGAAGTTTGGTGCTCTGTCCTTTCCCAATGCAGCCTCGCGGACGCCGAACGACTCCAAGAGAGACAAGACCAAAATGTCGTGCTAAAATCAAATAGTTTTGGAACTAGCACATCAAATTGTGACCTTACAGAACTGAACGCTTGGAACTTTTTTCCACAGTTCGTTTTGTTTTTTCTGTGACATTTTACAGTCTGATTGATATTCTTGAGAACGGTGTCAAGCAAATATCCAGATTTCGGCTTTATTCCTTCTGGACTATAATATTCTCCTACAGATGACATGACAGAGAGCGCCTGAAAAGCTTTGTTTTCTCAAATTTGCTTTGTTGGAAGTTATCCTACGCTATAGAACACATATTCGGCCTCATGATATGCCTGATCATCAAACCAAGCAGGAACCGCAAGACCCGCTTTCTTCTCCAGCATCAGTGCAGGAATGTTCTCGTCGGCTCTGTTTTTGAGAAGATCCGTTTGTGCGGCAGCTTTTCTGAGAGCTCGTTCACTGATATCCCACTGAAATGATGAAATTATTACAAAAGATAAAGTCATGGATTACAATGTTCTTCTTAGCCGCCGTTAATTCTTTCTCGGTTAAGTTGAAGCTTTTCTGATAATCCTTGTACAAAAACGGACAATCAAACTTTGGAAGCAACAGCTGAAACTTGACATTTCAAATCTGAAACTGAACTTGGTGTCCCTACAAAGTCTTCGTTCCGTGGCATTGTTTGCACCGGTGGAGTAGCATTAGGGAACATTGTGTTCCCCACTG
This sequence comes from Caenorhabditis becei, assembly GCA_900536315.3. NCBI lineage: Eukaryota > Metazoa > Nematoda > Chromadorea > Rhabditida > Rhabditidae > Caenorhabditis > Caenorhabditis becei. The sequence continues at coordinate 13,913 of LR539975.1, read as the reverse complement.
TTTGAATCGTCATCAAACATCGTTCTACAGGGCTACTTCGAAACAATACCTGAAAAACAGAAGATTATAGTCCGATGTTTGCAGTGGTCTGTTGAAGAGAGAAAACATGCTGAAAAGTAGCCCCTACTTCCGATGAGATCATTCTGGCGTCCAGAAATCCGGTGTCAACATATCGCTCCCGCAGCAGTGTTCCGATCACTCTTGCCTGCTCGATTCCTTCCTCAAAACGAGAGATATTTTTGTGATTGTGATAACATCCCCCGACTCAAAAGTCATTAATTTTGTTAAATAAACATACGTCCGTCAGTTGTCCCAAACCACGATAGAAGTGACTTCTTGCCTCCTCCGAAGTCACGTTTAGGACGGGTGCTCTGGCTCCATGACGGAAAATCTGAAAGAAAAACGCAAAATGGGAAAACGAATCTGAACAAACCACATGAACAGAGACTAATGTGCTCTGCACGGAAAGAATCACAGAGAGAAACACGTAGAAGGTTACCAGCAAGTTGGGCATCCTGAAAGAAGTTGAACTGATTGGCGGAGGAAGAGGAATGGTGGAGGAGTGATGGGAAGCGATTATCGGTATAATTTATTCGATACAAACATGTTTATTGTCTGGCGGTAGTAGTAAGTGTTGAGTTAAAAAGTGGAAGATGAGTGGTATTACTATTCGAAAAAATAACACACATTAACCACAAAAACAATGACAATAGCTCCCGAACGTTGGGAAACTTAGTGAGCTCAATGTACCTGCTCGAAATTTATCGATGGAAGCACCACCTCGGAGGATGATTGTGTAATTGTGAAGTGCCCTCTGTCCACCGCCTAACAATTTATGGCCTGTCGTACATTCATGCAAGACGGTGAGGCGGCGAGAGATAGAGATCCCCGAGGCTTCGGCTTCTTTCGAGAAGGACAAGACGCGAGAAAAATGAAGGCAATGATGGGGGCTACTAGTGCAATAAAACACGGAATGTGATTGCTCACTTGCTCTGGCAGCCCACAAAAATCTTCAAATTGACTGGATCATTTAGCGTATTTATTTGGAAACTATTTTTTTGGCCAATGCACCTATGAACGTGAAGAAAGGCAAAGTTGCCGCTGAGATAAGATAACAAGAATGATCTGCAAACCTGAATAATATTGAACGCTTATCTCTGACAAGGAACTGAAGGACGGTCAACAAGTGCGGCACTTTATCAAAACATGATTTATTAGTTTTTACGAGAAAGTGGGAATGTTGAGAAAAACAAACGAGGAAAAGAAGACCTAATAGAGCACCTAATCAATGAGCAGCTGCAAAACGGCAAACGGCCACTTGAAAATCATGACAGCTGGATCCGAGAGCAGGGAAGTGTCCGTGAGAAGCAATTGCATTGAAATGGAGTTGGAACTTCTAAATAAATGATTAACGATTGGAGAAATGAAATTGAGAAGTGAGTTTCGGACATGAACTATTGAACATGCGTGAAATCTGAAAGATCGAAAAACCGTACTACACACGCTACTATTCAAAGCCCCCCGCAAAGTCCATCACATAAATCACATCCGCCTGACAGTTTCTAGGTGTGACATTGTGGTTTTTGTGCTCGATATTAGATTTCTCTTTTTTTTCTTTTTTTTCGTTTATCGTGTATAGATCAGAGATAATTCGAACTGATTTGCCAGCAACTAATTCAAATCTATTCGTTTTTCATAACGTGGTTCTCGAATTTGTTCATAATAGCATATCAGTTTTTGTAGAGCTATCCTACACTAATTTTAAACTTTCTTGCTCCTACGTGGGTACATTTCGTCACCGTAGGGTGAGGTTGCTCGACAAACTATTCTTGTTCTTCTTTTTTCTACTTGATAAGAAAACGTCAGTGCAAAACACATTGCCCTTGATAAAACTGTGTACATTTTGCTGGCATAGTCTCCTTGAAGTTATGTGACTCTAACTAAATCAGGTTGACATTTTCAATTCGGTTTTCATCTGATGTTTACTTGAGTTACCTCTCCATTTCACTTTTTTCAAAAACAACTCAATATTTTATCGCTTGACAGGAACTTTTTTTATGTACAGTTAGGGTGGCGGCCGTGAGATCAAAATTTACCGGCCGGCGCTGATTCCTTTCACCTACCTGAACTTTTTTTTTCAAAGTTTTCGATAAGCCTATTGGTTTGGTTCAGAAGTATGGTATAGATGTGTGAACTGATTCTATTTCACTTTTCCTCTCTTTTTTCAAATCCCACAGTTTTTTCTGCTATAGAACAGTAACAAACGTCCAGCACCTCGTTAACATTCGAATGGATCCAATGAAGACCCCCTTACAAGAACCTTTCCCCTCTAATTTAAAACCTTCCCGAACAAAGAAAAACTCTGAGCGTCCGTCCGCCGGTCCTCACCACCATAAATATTCATTCAGGTCATTTTTATCGCAAGGGTGGTTTCGTTAAATGACCGGGTAGACCTCCGCGCCTTCCAAGGTTGGGTATGAGACTGTCCCCCGATTCAAACTGTTTTCAGTTTGAAATCCAAAACCGTCGGTTGAACACAAATGGTTTTAATCGTGGTGTGGACTGTTGTCACCTGAAACATCCATTTCAGTTTCCGCGCTCAAAAACCAAAAATGGCCGAAGCGTTTAATCCTCTTTCGAGAAATATCTGTTCGCAGTAATTTTTGAATGCGAATCCCTTCCTCCCACACCACCGCCTCTTTATTTTTGTTCCGGTTTGTGATCTGAATTGGCACAGTCCCATTCATCAGTTTCCCATTCAACACACGGGAGACGCCCGGCCATTCCAGTTAATTTATCTGATCTTTCTCCCCTTCTTCTTCACTTTTCCTCTCCTTCTTTTCTGTACATGATCTTAACCAAAGAACTGTTAAACTATGCACTAGGTGCGAACAAAAAATGAGGAATATTGATGCGGAGGACGGTCGGGCCACGGCAGCGGCGGCTTCTGTTCTAACCCCCTGGAAAACTTTTTAATCGTAGGTTACCCGCCGTTGCAAACCGCTGGCGTTCGCATAAAAGTTCTAACGATTCGAAGATTTGTGAGTATTCCCTGTGCTGTAGCATGTTGCCAACTTCATGTCAATATTATCTGTCGAATTGCTGTTAATCTCGCAGGTAAATGGGTATGAAAATTGAAAATGAATAGGAACTAAATGAATATGGAAAAAAAACCAGGGAAAAAACACTGAATTAGCTGTGCGAATATGCGAAAGTGGCAGCATTCTGAGCAAAACGATTGTCAAATACATGCATTCCCCGTGTCGTGTTAGTAGTGTGGAATCGTCCTTTTTTTCATTGAAACAATGTTTTTAGTCATTTCGATCTGAATCAAAAGGACGGTTGCGTGTTGGCTACTGGCGCTTATCGCTCCGCCAATCGGATTTTGCCAGAAACAGTGCCTGTTGTCCACTCACGGTCAGCTTTACCCCACAAGGCCATTTCGGCAACATCCACTCCCATTTTTTGTCGAAAATCAAAGTCCCAGCCCTGCCGTCCGTAAACAAAGCAATAACTCGGCCTTCATCCTCATATCCTTCCTTTTTCTCTTCTGGCACCCACAACTCCACCATTTTTGTTCTCATTTCAAATATATATATCCTTTTTCTCTTCACTCCACTACCATCACCGACGCCTAAACTTTTTGTCCTGTGAAAAGAAGAGAAGACGTCCTCGGTTGGACCCAGACCCTAGCACTATTCTCGTGGCAACTAATCGCTCTATTTGCAATGAAACCCTCTCCAGCCGTTTTTCAACGTATTCGCGTGACCGCAAGTTACCTTGAGACCCGCTAGGAATAGAACGCTGAGAACATACAAAATGATCGCAAATTGAGGTAATGACATACATGATGGCACCAGAGGAAGTGACGGGAGACGCCTGACCGATCTGTCCTTTTTATGCTTTTACGGAGGGTTATTTTCGACCCGATAGAGCGCTTTGCCGGCAATTCTCAGTGTTGAGTCAGCTTCTCACAGTATCCCAGTCTCCTGTTCATCTCACAATCCAACAAAAACTCTCAGATTTCCCATTTCCGTTTGTTTCCATATGTGTCAAAGATGTGTCTTCTATGTTGCAATCAATCCAAAACCAATCTCGTCTTTTTGACACATACGTGGATTTAACAACGTTTCCCTTCCCATCCATCTTCCTTTCCATTTTTTCAATCTTTGTTTCAACAATGGTGATGTCAATGCGTATTCGAATGGTGAGTCGATTGGGTGATATCGAGACACATTCGCCAGGACATTGCGGCCAGAGAAGAGATGCAAAACGCCAAAACTTATGGAAAAACGTCATTTGGAATGTGTAATCGACATCTTCCCCGAATCTCTCGCTCTCATGAAGACATCCGGTCGATAGCATGCTTCTTGAAACCGAATATGGTTGAGAAAGGAGACATTCGGCAGCGAATCTCTCCCTCAAAGCTGTGGCTCATCGCACCACTTTTCAAGTTTGCAAGCGCTGGGATTTGTTTGGATTGGTGGATCATGAAATTGCACTGCACCGGTCAACAATCCAGATGCCATCACTTTGCAAAAGCACCGGAAGTGCACTCCCCACAGTCGAATTTCCACGTTTTTGCCCCTGACTCTTCCGCTTCCAGCATCTAACTCCACGGTCCTCTTTTCCATTTTTTTTTTCATCTCATTTCCTCTCTCAAACAGCCAACTTCCTCCTCCCCGGAAATGAGAAAACGAAGTTTGGAGAGGAACGCAATCGAGACTATCTAAATGGGAGTCACGCGAACTTCAAGTCCACAAGAATTTCTGTTTTTTTCCGGCAAAACAACAACAATTTGCCGGCTCTTCAGCCATGCCATCCGCCAATTCGAAGTGACCAGTAAATAAGGGGGAAATAGTAAAGTTGGAATGCCTAGAGCGATACTTCACTTAAAATTAGATAGATACCCCTGAATCCGCATATTCCATTCAACTCCTTACTTCAACACATCTCGGGCGTTTGTCCATCTGTTTCGTCGTGTTTCGAAGGGCTCAAAGTCTTTCGAGTGAAAAGAAGAATCAATTATTCATTAGAATGTGTTCTCGTGTTTCACATTTCACTTTTCGACGCAAGTGCAAGTTTCCGCACGTTTTTTGTGTTAGACGTTTCAATGTATTCCTACGACACGGCGACACCACCTCGGTGTGAATGGTTAATCGAAAGAAACGTTTTTGTGTCTCGAGAGTTTTCCAGCTGAACACACGTACCTCTAGGGAATGTACTCTGGCTCGCCGCATAAATAATCTGCCCACCTATCTATTCTCAATCGAATTTACCCTGCCGCCTCCTCATCCTACTTAAAAAACGAATTCATTCGACTCGAGTGCCGAACCAATTTATTTAAACCTTTTCTACTCCATCCCATCCCGTACTACCAATTCTCTTTTTCACATCAAATCTCGTTCATCCTTCCAAATTTGTGTGCTCGATCATGCTCACTTTGCACACAAATTCGCATTGTTTTGAGCAAACAGCCGGGACACTGTGACGAACACAGAAATTCTTTCAAAATTGACAATTTCATTGTGTGCCCGGCATAGAAATGCGAGGAAACCAAGGTGACAACACTTTCGGAAAAAAACGCGTTCGGTGAAAGACCAAAGATGGCAGAGCACGTTGTCCCTGATATTCAGTGTCTCTCATCTCTTGCCTTGGGCTGAAACATAAATTTTGTCGGTTTTCCGTGTTGGCGCCCTTCCTGTTGCTCTTGGTCCGTAGCCGTCAACAAATGAGAAACTGCTCCAAAAATGCATGACTCTTCCCTTTTCTCTTTTCCGCTCATTTCTCTTTCTCTCCTGAGCAAAAAACCGGAGGAAAGCACTTCATTCGGTACGCAGAGACCGACGGACCGACAAACTCGTAATTTTTGTTTTGCCTCCTCATCCAGCATCCTAAAACAATTTGTGAGCGGAGAAGAGTTTAGTAGACATGTCTCGATCAGTTATGTGACATGCTTCAACCCAAAAACGCGTCAGTTGCAGTCTGTTTCCGGGGCGTTCCACGTTTGTTTATTCTATTTTCGAACAATAAATTGTCAACCCCTCCCTCTCTCGAACCATGCCCTTGTTCCCTGCCAACTTTTGTTGATCTTCCTCCTATCTCTGTTTATCTTCGCCCCAACTTCCTGTATACAGATGTTCACGCTTCTCAGCCGCGGGATACCATCACTGAAAACACGTGGCTTTTTCAAAGACAAGTATTTCGGTAGCTCTGACGTGTATGATTCCCTACTGGTGAGTATTCCTGGTGTTCACGTGAGGTCCGTGTGTAGTGCAGAGAGAACGTGCACCTTACATGTACCGCAGAATGTTCCTCGCGCCGCGCTGGCCTGCTTGACGAAAACGATTTCTAGACTGACGGAAGTGTCATCACAGCAGATGAGATAGTCGGGCGGGCAGCTGTCGGTGATATATAAACCATTGATAGGGTGTGGAGAAAAGGAGAACAGGCTGCAAAGCATCCCGAAGCCGTTTCGTTATTTGATTATATTTGAAACTGTAAACTATTTCCAACTGACCCTCGAATCGATGAAAGAGCTCTTTTTGATTTCCGAGTACTGTATTTCATTGTCTTGTCAAGACAAGTACGATCCAATTGGAGGACAGAGAGTAGAACATGATGGAGGGTCAAAAGTTACACAAACTCCAAATTTTTGTGATTCCTCATAAGGTAATGAGGAATTTCATCTAGGTCTAGATGGCTTTTCACACTTTTCAGTTTTGTACTAAATTCCTGTTTTTCAGCTCGACGAAATCAACTCAGACGATGGAAAAACAAAACCGACAGATGTACACATCAGGATGCCACGAATACCTGCCGCGTGTCCCCCGGGATCTCCGTCGTTACGATTGGCTCTGGTGGTACTGAGTATAGGAGCTGCAAGTCACTTTTTGGTAAGGCCCCGTGAACTTATGAGGTCAAAGACTGAAGAATTCCAGCTTTTCCTCGACAGTGTTGTGGACAACTTGTTACCAGCAGCAATGCCCTTCTTCCTATCTGTATATGAGAACAAAGAGAATGGTAAGACAACAACTTTCGAAATGTTGATTTATCACATGCCCCGTGTCTTAACAGTATCCCTGGGTGGACATGACATCATGTGTGTCGTTGAACTTGACTCGGTAGTATTGTTCACGTGCTTTCTTTTTTCGGGTGATATCAACGCATCAATTTGCACTTGTTACAGCGAATCATGCGTGGGAGATGTTGGTTTCGTCAAGAATCTATGGTCTTGCTATCGGATGTTTCGTCGCTGTCCTCATGTCTCATCAGCACGGGAGGAAGATGCCGGTTGTTGTCGGTGGGTGGAAACAGGAGACGTTTGAAAAACAAACTGACGGGACACGGTTTTAGGAACTATTCTGGATGTTATCGGTGTGATACTGACATTAGTCATCACTTTCGTCCCCCATGGAGTGACGATTGCTACGATTGGAAGGTTGATAAACGGTATTGGACAGGGAATGGTACAAACTGCCGGATCGGTCATGCTTTCGGAGTTACCACCCATCAACAAACGAGGAACTGTGTTAGCTACTTTGGTATGACGAGAAACGGGAGCAGCGCCGACTTACTGGCTTTTTCAGACAATGTGGGCTTGCATGGGTGAACTGAGTGGAATGATTGTGTCTCTGGACGACTTTCTCGGTACTCCAAACCTCTGGCAATGGGCAATGGGATTCCCACTGGTAGTGCTTCTTCCGGCTCTCGCAATCATCTGGAAAGCCCCGGAATCACCGAGATATCTCTTTCTCGAGAATCGTGAAAGTGAAGCTCGCAAAGCTATGTCGTTCTACCAAGTCAGAAATCAAAGAAAAACAAATTCCATGAACAATTAATTTTCAGAGTCCAGCGGATTGTAAACAGTCGATGGAAGAGATCCTGACTGAAAAACAATTTGTAAGCTTCAAATCCGTCTGGTTAATAGAATATCATATCAACATTTTAGACAATGCAAATGACGAAAGAAAAGGTAGATGAGAACGGAAACTCAAGCAAGAGTACGAAAGACAGCCTGATCAACAGCGTTCTAAACCGACTGAAGGATGGAAGATTCACCAGAGCTCTGCTGATTGCTCTGTTCGTGCAGACATTTGTTCATTTGGATGACTGGGTAAGAATCCAAAACGGTTTCTAATGAATTCACCTTTTTTCAGCTTTGGATCTCATACTCCACACAGATATTCGAGAACTATGGCCTGACCTCAGGAAAAGCCCAAACCGCGTCCTTGATCATGTCGCTTCCACAAGCAGTGATCAGCATCGCCCTCCTAGCGTTGGTTATTATTCATTACACTCTTCCTTATCAAGTTTTCAGATGCTTTGACAACTTTGGTCGCCGTACTCTTTTGATCGTTCCGACCGTTTTGAGCGTGATCTTTGGCTTTTTGGCAATCGTACTCTCCAGCCCCGGCTTTGCCACTGCTATCCCGTTGTTCGTGATCATCCCCGTCCTGGCCACTTTGGATCTATCGGTTGCTGCGATAAGCGGAGAATCGGCTTACGCGATCGTTCCTGAACTGTTTCTTGCAAACGACAAAGTGTTGGGATCGGCTATCGTCGGCATCGTGCAGGTATGTTGACAGATATCTCTGTAGAATGATCACGATCAAAACTTCAGAATGGATTTGGAGGGGTGCTAACGAACTGCTTGCTGACTGCCCTCAACAAACATGGCATCGGAAATGTTCTTGTTCCCTTCGTAGCTATGAATTGCATTTATGCTGTAGTAAACTATAAATGGCTTCCAGAAACTTCTGGAAAGTCACCACAGGTACAGTAAGACAAGTGTTCTTTGAAAGCAAGATCATGTTCAGGAAATCAGCCGCCACTTCTCCCCAGAGTTCCCCGGAACCAATGTATTCTTATATTTCAAACACAAAACTGCCAAAACGTTTGCCTTTCTTTCTGCGAAACCGGTGCTACTAAATGTAATTGGGTGTTTTATTCAATTAGTATGTGTCTTTTTTGTCATAGATTTCGGAGTGAACGTCTATCAAAACATAGGAAAGTGAGATGGGTAACACTTTCGCACTATCTACTTGGCTTACCGATGATTGGTCTCTTTGAAAATGGGTTCCAGAACTAAATGTTATTTCATGTTCTATGGGGTTTACTGTTATCATTATGTGTTTTTGTTTGTAGATATGTGATTTCAAGATACTCGGTGTTACATGTGTTTATTGATACAATAAATGAGCATAATAACTGTATAATTTACAATTTTTGGATACATACACAGTATGCGATACTTTTCGCAGTGATCAAGAATATCCCGTGGGTATAGTGAAAGTACAGACATCAGAGGAATGCAGAGATGAAATTGAATCAGATGTGTGGTTACTTGGCACACTTGGACGGATCCGGACGGTCGCACATCATTGTGTCGGCATGGAAGCTCAAGCCATTGGGGCACTCGAAGTTGTAGGAGATTCCGTTGACACATCTGATGAACTTGAGGCAGTCCGAGGGGACACCGAAGAATCCGTCCTTTGTGCATTTGAACGGAGCAGATGTGGTAGTGGCAGTTTTAGTTGTCGTCACGGTCGGAGATGCCTTGGTCGTGGTCGCAGGCGCTTTTGTCGTTGTCGTGGTCGTGGTTGTCACTTTGCATCCGGCCGCAGCAGAAGTGGTGCAGTATCTCAGAGAGTTGGAGAATTCAAGTCCTGATGGGCATGACAAACTGTATGCAGTGGCTGAAAAATAAGATTTTGATCACAGTTTTAAACGTTTCCCACTTACATTCAATGCAAAGGATGAACTTGTTGCAGTTGGCGCTGTCAGAATACTGTCCGTTTGATTTTCCAGAGCAGAAAGATGAACTGGACGAGGCGGTAGTGGTGGCTGGCTTAGCAGTTGTTGTTGTGGTGGCTTTTGTAGTGGTAGTGGTGATAGCAGAAGTCATAGCTGGACGTCCAGTAGTGACAGTAGTTGGGACAGTGGTTGCAACGGTTGTCACTGCATTTCCACCCTTCTTTGGAATGGTGACTCCTCCAAGTTCCTTGGCAATGACACTAATAAGTGGGTAGAGTTGGCCGTTTGAATTGCTGCATTGAGCATTGAAATCGTCAAAGTCGAGAGTCCAAACGAATGCTCCTCCGAATCCTTCTCTCTTGATGTATGCCATTTTGTTGGCAAAAGACTCCTCGTCATCGTAAGACCACCATTGGTTTCCTTGAACCAAGTATGGAACTTGCGATTGGCTATCCCAATATCTGGTGGCTCCAGTGGCAAGCATCTCACAGAACTCGAAGTACGCTCCGACTCCGGCTTCCTGGACGAATTTCGTGATCTTTGCTGGTGATCCGCTGGTTCCTGGGGAGATGTCGGTAGAGTTATTGAGAGTCCATCCTCTTCCGTAAGTTGGGAGTCCGATGATGATCTTCTCCTTTGGCATACCCTTCTCGTTCCAGTGTCTGGCAGCCCAGTCAACATTCCACGTGTTCCATTCGGCTGGAAGTTCAGTGGTAGGATACAGTGGGGAGTTGAATCCGACAAGGGAAGCCCAGGCTCCGAAGAAATCGTAGCTCATGAGAAGAATGAAATCAAAGTTTGGAGCAAGGTTGGCAATGTCGTATCCAGCGTCAATGATGGCTTGTCCTGAGGCGACAGCGGCGGTGACAAGGAGTCGGTCCTTTCCGGTCGTTCCTGCTTCCGATTCACAAGCGGCTCTCAGTTCCTGAAAGATTCAATAATGATTTACTTTTCCAACAGTTTGTTCAGTGTACCTTGATAAGTGCCACAAAGTTGGCCATGTCAGTAGCTCCTGATGGGTATTCCCAGTCAATGTCAATTCCGTCGAATCCCCAAGTACGCACAAAAGTGATTGCAGAGTCGATGAAGACCTTTCTAGAAGCAGCGCTGGCGGACATTCCCTGGAACAGTGCAGTTCCGAAACTCCATCCTCCGAAAGAGAGCAGAGTTTTGAGTTGAGGATCGGTGTTCTTCAAAGCGTTGACTCTCTTGTACATTCCCTGTCCAGCCCAGTCATTCGGAAGGTCCGCGGGATCGTAGGCTCTGACCGTGTAATCCGCATTCATCCATCCGAAAGCGAACAAGATGTGCGTGCAGAGACCTGGAGTATAATCCTCCGGCACAAACTTTGCGCGTCCTTGCCTGAAAAAGCCACCGTTCACACCTCAAACCAGCCACTCCCGTCAGTACTATCAACCTCCCATTCATCAAATAAGATCAAATTTCAAACCTGTATTGGGCCCAGTTGGTGAAGTAGCATGGTCTGATGTAGCTGGAGACGGGTTCGGATCTGGCCACGTGATGGTGATGAGATGCTTTGTTTTTTGTAGCGACCACGTCAGCAGGATCTAAAAAGGAACACTGACATTCGTTTTTGTTGCCGTGTTGTTGAACTATTAGCAAACAGTTCGGCGAGTGACCATTGGAAGTGTCAACAAAAGAAGTTAGATAAGTGTTCTAGTTTGTGGAAAACTTCTAGTATGATAGCATGTCAATCGCAAAAACTGTTGTTTTCGATGATGGCATTTGCAACTTACGATTTCTGATTGTAGCGCCAGTCCAGGAGATGGCGACGGGCAGTATGACACATGCGGCTAGGAACAACTTGGTTAACAACATCCTGCAAATTCTAAGCATAAATCACAAGGTCATGACCGGCGGGAATACGGAAAGAAACGGAAAATGAAGCCGACAAGTGGAAAACAGCATTTTAGAGGAACGAAATGACCAAAATGTACATAGGTAGCCGGACTGGTGGTTGTTTGAGCACCTCGGCTCACAATGCACTTCGTACAGTGTGCTCATTTTCCACCGATTATCGCTCAGGACGAAAGAAATGGGGATGGGTGAGGGGCTCTTCTTTGCGCAAAAACCAACGCACAAACAATCAAATTATGACGATTCTTAGCGAATAAATGCGAAAACAGCTTGGTCACAGGATAAAGGAAAAAGAGCAGAACTTATGGACCAATTGGTACATGGTCCGGCTATTTATAGAAAGAAAAGTAGGCGGAGTATGTCTCCAGGTCATCTCGGCCCTCATTAAGCAGGCTCTAATGCATTCTCTGTGACGTCACAGAAGACCATGCACACACATTGATCTTTGATCATCTGTTCAGATTGAGTGAACACCGAAACAGGCCTATTAAGTGGGTGGTCTCGACAGGTCCTTTGTAGATATCTCACGGGCCGAGAGATCAAGAGATGAGAACACGCGCAACGGGGGTCCCTGGGAATGTAGGCTACAGTCGGGACTAGGAATAGATGCAATCGGACCATGGGAGAAAGGATTAGGGGAATCCCTTGATGGGAACACGGTACGGACGAAGAGACGAGTGATGGTGACTGATAAATTCTAAGCTTTTTATATAGAGCCGCCTACGTACGGTCACGCATTGTTGTGCACAATCTAAAACTCTTTGAGCGTGTTTACAAGTCTTATTTCCTATTAAATGTCACAATGGGAAGTGAACAAAACATGTGTTTGATTCTACCGGTGAGAGTATTAAGAAGGAATGAACTGTGAAGGCCCAGGTTTTGATGTCATGAATCAGCGGAAGAAACAAGCATTTCATAATACTAACAGGAAGATTGGCCGAATACTTAGGACAACTTACGCAACTTGCTAAGAATGATACATACCTTCTAGTCCATCGCGATCTTCAGGAAAGATTTCAGGTTAGTAGACTCCATGAAAAACCAATCGGAAATTGGGAAGAAGTTGTGTCAAAGATTGAACAATTTATAGTATAATCAAATAAAACTTGACAGATTGCTGTTCTTAATTGAAATTTTCAAAAGTAATGCCCCGATATGTCTAGAGCATGTTTTTGCAAAATCAAAGTATTATTTATGTTGTTTGCCTGAAAAACTGCTTCATTTCCTGAATCCCATGTGTTTTTGGAGTCCTGACTCGAGATATTTATGGTTGACAACATTCAAAATACGAATTCGTTCAGTTCTTCTGACTTGGGAGTGTCGACAATCTTTTTGGAGCCAAAAGACACTGACAGACGCATTATGTCCGCAATGGATGAGTAATTCGCACATTCGGCCTCTCGTCCCCCCGTCTTCTTACAATCCATGTTCCCCCACTTTTTTTCGCGTTTTGCCCGCTTATTGATTGCGGTTTTTGGCTTGTTCGTGCCTCAAAACGCTCATTTTCGTATTTTATCGGCTTCCATCCCCATTTTTGTTTTTCAGGTGAGTTTCGCACACCGAAATGGAGACCGTTGCCGTCATTGCTGTTGCCAAGCAAACGCCTGTCCAAAAGGAGAAAAAAGACGTAAGAAAACACTTTTTTTCCTAAAAAAGCTCATAATTCATGTAGATCAACGAGAAAACCGACATCAAAAAAGACAATGTTTCTGCTGAAAAACGCGATCCGTATGTACGTTATTTACAGCTGAATTTATGAAGCTAAAAACAGTTTTGGTCATTTCAGGATGTGATGGTTGAACTCGCTGCTCAGTACGGAGAAGAGAACACCCCAGTTCTCAATTAGAGAATGACCGTGCTTCGAAAAACCTCAGTATTCTAACCTGTATAATCACTACTCCGTTCCAAACGTTTCTTTCCGATTTCCGATACAACTTCTCATATTTCATTTCTTCCAACAAGTATCAATAAACCAATATCAAAAATCTTAGTCTGGCGCCAGTCTTTTACAAAACGAAACTGGTCACACAAACGTCCACTTAAATTTGCACGTTGAGATGTAGCGGTCGAATGACAGTTGTACTCTGATCACCGTTTGGTTGACACGCACGCTTCAGTTTCGCTGATAATGCGGTAAAACTGAAGATTGACATCGGCTTTATCTTGTAAAATCTGTCAAAGTGGGATGATTTTCTAGAATAATGTCAATTTGGGACGTTTGTATAAAAGGAGCGGGCGGAGAGGAGAAGTCACTCTCGCAATGAAGTCGATCATCATTG
>LR539971.1:3982-36428 GCA_900536315.3 Caenorhabditis becei | reverse complement strand
TTGGCAGCTCTGTAACAGCAAAATTATTGAAAATGCGATTAATGTATTTTCTTTTACCTTTCGATGATAAATCACGCAAGACGGCCTCTTGACGCTTCACGTAGGCCTCGAATGATTGTCTCCAATAACCTTTCAGCCACTCGACGACATGGAAGAAGAAGTAATGTTCCAGGCCGCTCATCAAGTTTCCCATTGTGCTCTCTGCTGGCACAGCACCCAAGAATTTCTTCTCGGAAAAGTAATAAAGGAGCTCAATGATGGGTTGTTCATATTTTTGTTGAGACAAATAGGTTCCAAGCGTGTCGTAAATCAATTCGTTTTTCTTGGAGACCCGAGATTTCGCATATTGTTGTTCGATGAATGTGATGGGTTTGAAGTTCTTGAATCCATCCTTCGTCTTCTTGTCGTTCTTTGCTTTCTTCACAAACTTCAAAAATCCCATAATTGGCTCGTTGAAGTGAGCGTTTTCTGGAAATAACAATATGTTTCAAAAACAATGAGGGAAAACCAACGTGGTTGTCTCCGGCCACTTCTGACGTCTTCAATAGCGGAGAGAAAGTAAGGAAGAGTCGCGAGAAGGAGTTGTTTCACAAAATTGGACTGTTGGTTAAAGGGAAGTTCGGAGAATTCGTAACTTCTCGTGTCCTCTTGTTCTTCTTCCGAATCAGAACTAGTCTCGACAACTGGCGGTGTGCTGCAAATAAGAGAATGAGTACAAGAAGGATTCCCAAATCCACATACCTGGCTTCAGTCTGTTGATCATAAAGAACGACTTCCATGCATGGTTTAGTAGCCGGTGCCGAGGTGTTTACAACGTTGGCTTCCGTTTGGTCTGTAACGGCAGACAAGTCTTGTTCCAAATTAACATGTTGATCTTGATCTTCAGATTCGTCCTGCATGATAACTCCTTCTTGGACTGGATCAGTGACTTCTTGCTCGTCCGCATTCGCATGTTGATCAGTGCCAGGAAGTGGAGAGTCACATAGTCCGCTGTTGTCCAACTGAACACAAAGACTTTGAACATTAGAAATCATGGATCCAAGCTGTCTGAAAAATGATATTTCCAACACTTTGTTCTTTGTACAATTGCACATACCCAATCAAATTCAATTTGTGAGTCTCAGAAAGTTGAGCTTGGCTACCGTACTCCTCCTTCCACTTTTCCGTATCATTCTTCATCTGCTCAACTTCTCCTAGAAGTTTCAGACAGTTGTCAGCAATCTTTGGAAGGTACAACTTCTCGTTTCCTTGGGTGTTCGAAGAAGTCGACTGATTCGTGACGTCAGCCGACTCTTGTTGCAGCCCTTCTTCAGCAGATTCATCTTCAACTTTGGATCCGGCCGGGATGTCTGACATTTGCTGGCCACTTTCCTCATGGTCTTGTGGAGCAGCAGCTACCGAAGGCGATCTTTCGCAAGTCGGGAAGACGTTAGATTGACTTTCGTCGGCGAGCCTGAAAAGAGAAAGTGTTCCTGTAATTGAAATTTGGTGAACTAACGCTTTGTCAGCATCCACATCTTCTGAATTATCAGTATTCTCAACTCCAAGATCTCCTGGTGAAGCCGGGTCCGGAGTGATGACTTTCGGGGAAAGATCATTAGTGTGTGTTGCAGCGGTTGGAACGACGGTCGGGAGAGGACGATAAGACTTCAAGCTATTTGCCATGCTTTGAGATTGGGAAGACATTCTTTCAAACAATCTGAAAACCGGGATTAAGAACTTTTGGAGATAGTTTTGCACTCACTTGATCAGCTCTTGTTTGTCGTCGTCACTGAGCTGTGGAACGGTGTTTCCGTGTTCGTTTCTCAACATGCTTGCACGGTTTTCCGCTTGTTGAACCAACATGTCCACTTCATAGCAACACTTGATGATGTCCGAGAAAGTCAGGTTCTTGGGATCTTGTCCTGACTGTTCTCCTTCGATGTCAGTCGGCGGAGGATTCCCGATTGGTTTGGAGTGGTCAGACATTGAGACGGAAAATGTGGTTTTTCCTGAAAATAAAAGGTTTGTTTGGAACGAACTAGAATAGAGTTCAACAAGAGATAATAACAAGTAGAAGATGCAAAAACATCGAACTAACTACGCCAAGAAATAATAAAAAGGCAGCGCGAGTGGAAGGCGAGAAAGGAGAATGGAAGTCTGGGTCGTTCCCGTGCCCTCTCAACGATAGAGTGACTGGGCCGCTCGATATGTGGGACAGTAGGACCCATACTGCGAGAGAGAGAGGAGGCGAGGGGAGACGCAGAGAAACAAAAAATGGGTGCGCTGCCCTCCTTGTGAGAGTAGAGAGACGCAGAGAGGAGAAAACACAAAAACACTGTCAAGAAAAATAAAAACATGGAAAATGAAAAGAAAAATGGAAGAAGAATTCTGTTCCAATTTACCAGTCATAAAAACTGATAAAGAATTATCTGACTGTGATAAAAATTTCTTCAGTTGACCATTCTATAAAAACAAAGTGAAAATCTCTTTCAAAAAACCGGTAATACCACGCAACGGAGATCTGATAAGGTATCAATGGGTGTTGAAAGCGAATCACAAAGAAAACACTATCAAAAACTAAAATCTGGAAAATACGAAGAAAAGTAGGATAAGTTCAATATTTTGTTCAAGCTTGATCAGCACTGATAACAAAAGATGAATGTAAAAGATAGCGAAGCAAGATTACGCTCCGAAAAAAACAACGATAGATTGTTGTAAACATTGAAATACCAAACTGGTAACTTTTTTCGGTTGAACTAGTCGTACAAATAATGATCCCACCTAACTTCAAAAAATTTCACACATTTTCCGTGCACTCTTCAACTCAAAAAAATATAGAAAAATGAAAAAAATGAAAGAAAGTGTTGCATGGAGTGACAAATTCAAGTGAAAACGGTTTTCACTGAACTAAAAGTTTTTCCATACGTCGCACAGAATTTCTGATGTTCTATGAAGAATTTCCTGATGTTTGTGAGTCGAGTCAACCACTTTTAGAACTCTGTCGTAATCTTTCTGATGTTGCTATTTCTGTCATTTCACCAGTTTCGTGAACAAAATTTTTTAAAATTGTTAAAACACTTTCAACTTGTTCACAAGTTTATTTTCAAATCATAAACACAACTATGATAAATGATTGTGGGTAACACAATTGTTACAATACGTTAGTTTTGGGGGTGAATCAATTTAAAATGATAATGGGATTTTGCATGGTGAAGAATACTTGTGATTTAGATAATCAATTTCAACTTATCAAATTTAGTGGAGAACAGCATTTGGAAGATGTCAATTTCAACTTGGTCAACTTCATCCGCAGGACGTGTCGACAGATAGTCATAGTCAAAGTCGATGATTGGTGTCTTTGGGAAAAGGCACAACGTATCATAGAACTTCTTCATCAACCATTCGTGTGTCGTTGTAGTTGGGGTGGCACGGTAGGCTTGTCTGCGTTCCTTGAAAAACTCCGTGGTGCTGAGAGCTGGCACTCTTTTTTCATAGAAGGGGAACTTTCGACCAACTGCAATTTGAAAACATGAAGTATTGATCAGTCAGAAAGTATTGCTTACCGTTTTCTTTCGCAATTCTCACAATGGACTGATTATATTCTATGTGGATGCCAATGTATTCCAAGATCGAATGTTTCCAGAACGCGCGAAGCCAATCACTGATATAAAGGAGGAACTCGCCCTCGTAACCTTCCATGAATCTTTTGTGAAGGGCCGGAATGGATGTATAAATGGAAGTCCAGTTGGTCTTTTTCATGTCACGGAAGAAGTACAGAAGTTCTTTGATGGGGTGAACAAACTTTTTGTTTTTCAACATGTCTTCAAGCTCCGTGTAGAACATCACGTTCATTCCGGTTTTGTTCTTCTTCTGTTCTTTGATGTATTTGGTGAGATTGAACTGTCTAAAGTTTTGTCCATTTGTACTGACGTACTTCAAGAAATACTCAATTTCAGGTCCAAAAAGATGGTCATTTCCTGAAAAAAGTGGTTCATTTATTCATCAACATGTAATCACCAACTTGTACGCTTGTTTTTCAGCCTGATATCTTCGACAACACCAAAGAACAAACTAAGAAGAGCACGAGTCGTTACCTCCATGTATTTAGTCCGATGTATATTTGAGCTGCAAAATATTCATTCTAAATAAGCCTTGAACGTTATCTCACGTTGAGTCTTCCAAATCATTAGCTGGATCTTCGTAGAAAAGCGCTGGGTCAAATGGTAGGTCTTCCGGAGGAGTAACAGCAGCCAAACTGCAAAATATGAGGATTTTGAACTGGAACTGGTTTGTCTAGTCACTTACCCTTGACCTCCGGTAGGATCATCCTCTCCACTATCTTTGTCAGAGTCGTTGTGGGAAGAATTGTCTTCCGACTTCTGTTCATCGTCATCCGACTTCTGAACATCGTCTCCTGACTTCTTTTCGACGTCGTCTTCCAACTTCTGATCATTGTCATTCGACTTCTGTTCATCGTCCCTTGACTTCTGATCATTATCATTTGACTTTTGACCATTGTCATTCGAATTTTGACCATCGTCGTCAGACTTCTGCTTGTCGTCGTCAGACTTCTGTCCATCGCCCTCCGATTCCTGCTCAGCGTTGTCCGGCTTCTGATCATCGTCCTCCGATTCCTCTTCATCGTCCTCCGATTCCTCTTCATCGTCTTCCGACTCCTGTTCGTCTTCATCCAACACCTCTTCAACCGGTCTGGCGTGTTCCTCATAGGCGGGTGGCAAAATACTAGCAGATGACACCAAATTCTTCAACTTATTCACCGCCTCCGTATTGCATTTAGTGACCTCGCTGAAAATGAAGAATAACGTAATCCCAATAAGATATTATTTTGCTTACATTACGACTTTTCCCTCAATTCTCTCCATGGTGGTCAACATCTGATTACCTGCAGAAGAAGCGAAAAGCTCATTCTTCAGGCTCTCCAAAGTCTCTCCACACTTCGTAAGTAGCTCCGATGTTTCGTGGAGAATTATTTCGTCGTTGTGGATTGAATCCACCAATTTCATAACCCCATCGTAGTTTGTTTTGTGGTTAGCTCGGATTTCTTGAGCTTCCAAACTGTTATCAGACAGGTCCAAGCGACGCAGGTATCTCATGAGATTCCCCAAAAGCAAATTCGGTTTATCGTCTTTGCCCGAGCTGTTTTGAGGTGTATGATCGATAAAGGAGTTTCTCGCATGCCTCACGTCGTTTTCGAGGCGCCCAATCCACCTGAAAACACTTGTTGAAAACAAAAATTCAGTGTTATCACTCACTGTTGCAATGCAGCCAAGTCCTTTTCATGAAGATGAGGTTTGCCTGGAGCCGTTTGATCATTGCACCAAACTTTGATTTGTTCCGCACGAGCAAGTATTGTCGTAGCGTTAGCGGTAATACTGGTCAAGTCGGCAATGAATTTTTTCATATTATTCACACGTCCTGGACCGGTGACGAGTCGCTTTTTATCGTCGTCTAATTGGGGAGGGAACGAAGGTAAGTTGGTTAAGTTATTGCCCATAACAGCATAAATGTTCAACATTCTCCCTGAAAAATAGTTGATTTGAATGAAAAATATGGAGCGAAAATAGTGAGGAGATGTGAAAAACAAGAAAAGAAGGTTAGAAGAGAGGAACGATGGAATGGAAGGGTGAATATAAGAATGAGCAATGGCCCAGCAGGTACGAGCAATAACAGAGATCACAGAGAGACGCAGAGAAATACTTAGCGGCGTTCTCTCTGCAAGAGAGAAAGGGAGGCAAGGAGAGACGCAGAGAGATGGGGAAGGGCGACACCAAGAAAACACTTTTTTTACACTCTCCAACTCAAAAAAGTGAAGAAAAATTAACAAAATTCAAGTGAAAACGGTTCTCACTGAACTATAGATGACTTGAATGAAAATGTAGCAAAAATAGAGCAGAGAAATGCAAAATGCAGCAAGAAGAGCGCAAAAAAGAGAGAGAGCTGGCAAAACTGAACGATGCCCAAAGCGAGTGAGTGAATGGAGTGGGACCGCTGGGCCACGAGGGCGGCCCATCCCGCGCGCGCGCAAAAAAGGGGTTACGGAGAGACGCAGAGAAACAGAAAAGGGACAAGGTCCTCCCTCGCGAGAGAGTAGGGGAGGCGAGGAGAGAGGTAGAGAAAAGAAAGGGCGACATCAAAAAAACACAAAAAATGATGGAGAAACTGGTTGATGATGGTAAAAAATGCAATTTTAAGAAAAGGGAAAACATGAACGGGAAGGACAAACTGAGTTGAGCCTCTAGCCAAACGTTATGCATATTGTGAAAGTCGAGTGTGACTGGTTCCGGCAAAAGAAAATTTGAAGAGCACGGATGGTCAGAGTCAAAAATTCAGAGTTAGTTTATTTATAGTCAACATAGTGTCAACAACAAAAAGTTCAAAAACACAAAGATCAAGATTGATTTGAAGAGCATGACGGTACAAGATCATTGCATTTTGTGTTCCTCTTCCTACTGATTCCTTCAATTTTTTTTTGCATTTTTTCAACTTCCTCGACCCCATCCTTCCTCTTCCTCATACTTCTACTTCTTGCTTCATTTCCCTTCGATTTCTGCAACTCCTTCACCTTCTCCACATAATCCTTGCTCTGAAATATGTATAGCAATTTGTTGTTCCGTACTGATTGACTACTCACTCTTTCCGAAACCGCAATGAATTCGCAGAATGGATGTGAGCAATTTTGAGTGTCAAAAGCATTCGAGCCCATTCCATTATTCACACCCAGAACGACTTTATACTTGTGTCTGTGTTCTACTAGAAACATCTTCCTTTGTTTCGAAGGATCTCTAGTTTTCTCCCTTCGAATGGTGTCCGGATCGTTGGTAACTCCAATTGTCCCGAAATTGATTGGTTTGCTCATCCAATACTCTCCGGTTTGATTTCCGTCAGGGTGCATCATACCAAGTGAACGTTCTTCTGCCTTTGAATCGTCGTGATGCTGATACCGGTACCAAACTCCTGCAGGACATCTTTTATACCTAAAAGCTCCAATGTGTTCAACAAATCTCAACAAGACAACTTACAACCAATTATCAACTTTTTCAATCCGGAGCACCATTGTGTAGAATTTATCCGGGAGAAGGTTGAGGACGTTCATCTCTATATTTGGGAAGATTGGTTGACATCTTTTAGCCGCATCCACTTCAACTACTTTCAAAGCTTCC
The DNA here is from genome assembly GCA_900536315.3 of Caenorhabditis becei. NCBI lineage: Eukaryota > Metazoa > Nematoda > Chromadorea > Rhabditida > Rhabditidae > Caenorhabditis > Caenorhabditis becei. The sequence continues at coordinate 29,265 of LR539971.1, read as the reverse complement.
CAATCGAAGTGATTTGTCATTAGGATAGCTGGGAATGTCACGTTTTCCAGGGAACATGGATCATATGGGTTGGAGAAGTTTGCAACTGAAGCATCCATTTCTGCAAAAATTCAAAAAAAATTTGGAGAAAACTCAACTCTGTCAAAAAACTTGGAAGGACAGCTAAAAACGTACAAAAACACAAAACCATTGCAGATAGAGTTAAACCAAAAACTGTATAGTTTTTGCGGTTTCCGATTCCATCTCACTTTCCCACACTTTACATACAGCGCTTTTTTGACATGTATGATGTCAACGCTGTTGGAGATTCAAATTTGGAAAGATGGATTTAGGAAAAAAGATATTCATACCATAATACGGGTTACCGAATCAACTTGGTCACAGAAGTGTTATCTTTTCGTAACGTTTCCATGGTTTCGATTGTCATCGAACTGATTAGTTTTCACTAGCATTCTGAACTTTAGAAAATGAATGTGCTCGCTGGAACTGTTATTTCATGGTGTAAAGTTTATTAGAAAAGCAGAACTATGTCTCTCATAATTTTACACAAAAAGGCGAATGAAATAGGTAGTCAAGAGTATCTGAAAATGGTAGCGTTGAACTTGCCACGGAGAAACATGAAATGAGCATTTCAAAGAGCAACATGTGTTTGGAAATGGGAAGGGGAGGTTACGGTAGAATGAGAGTACAAGGTGATGGTTCACTGAACACATAACTTTCCGATTAGAGATTCACGAATTATGAGCATGACACAAACACAATGCCATTTTGGTGATAGTGGTTTAGTGGGGGATTAACTTTTTTTTGGAGTTTGAGAAAGGATCAAATATTATGGATACAATACTCGGAGGAATGACATTTTATCAGCTCACGTAGAGAAGAAAAGTCTATCGGAATGAATGAAGTTGAGAACGTCGAGCGAGAAAACTTCTGGAGCAAATGCCCACAATTGGATGTGGTATTGACACAGTCTGTTGAAATCGGTAAGGTCAACAGGGGGCATGGGAAAGTTTGGACGGTTCAGAAGCAGGAAATAATCAATGAGCCATTTTGCTACTTGGTGAATGGGAATCGATGGGAGAACATGGTTAATGAAGTTACGGTCTGTGGGAGATGTGGGAGGGTTGTTCTTATAAAAAAAGAACACTGGGGTAGCGGAAATAGGATGCATTTTGGGTGGGGACTTCACAAACATCAATTTGATCGTTGGAGTGATAGGAATCGTGCAGTGGGAGATGTAGATGTGAGGGATCGGGTTTCTATGGAGTTTCAAATTTGGGCGCGCGGGTTCCGGAAACATGAGCTGAGAGATCACAGGAATTCTGGTTGCGGGTGACGGATTAAAAAATCGACCACTCGAGTTCAGAATTTCAGACACTTCGGTGGATTGACGTGATGGTGTTGTTTTCCACTCTTTGAGCTCAACATTCTGAAATAAATATAATTCCTAGAGTTCCCCTTCTATATATTTTGTTACCACTCACCTTGTACCTCTTGACTGGGATGAATGCGGTGTTCTCGAACTCGAAGGAGAAGACATTGTGTGAACCATCGGGCATAACTTCATGGACTGAAATCACTGGCATGTACTTGTGATTGGCGTGCAGGAAGGTCTGAAGTAAGACAATTGGTTTGAAATTTGATTGATCCTTACAATGGAAGGGTTTTTTGCATAAGAATCCACTGTCCAAAGGCCGAGGGTCACACCACTGAAATTAATCGGTTCCTTCATCCATTCTCTAAAAATTGAAGAAGTTTTGAGCATCAATGTATGTGACTGACCTTCCAGTCATTGCTGGTCCATAAAACTGAACTTGTGGCGGATTCTGTGGCTTGATCGGATCTCCGGAGACCCACGCTCCATTGACGAAGATGAACTGTCTGTCACCTATACATTTGAAGTAAATGGAGATGTGATAGTTCGTGTGGAGATCCAAATTCTTGAGTACGATCTGCACTTCGGGGTTGAGATTCTTCGGGGAAGCCAGAATGATTTCGTTAGTGAGATAGTGGCAGATGTCGTGGCGTACGTCACATTCTCGGGTTAGTTGCATATCAATATCAGGCTCCATGATCTGAAATAATTAGGGTTAGGCTATAAAGGAGAGAGAATAAAACAAGGGAAAGAAGGAATTTTGGTTGTATTGAATGGTTATCTCAAATGTTACAACTTCTAAAAATTACGATTCAAACTGCGGGGTCATCCAGTCCCAGCCAGAGAGTTGTTGGAGCGACCACCAAGTCAGATGGCTGGAGAGGACGAGGAGCCGGGAGAAGACGTCCCTTCTTCGCAGAAGCCTTGTGACAAACAGTTGGTGAAGTCGTAAAACAGAAAGACGAAGAGATGTGAAGCCGACTGGTACCGGCTGTCACGAGGCCCCAAAGCTGCGGTGAGTCTGTACGGACTCTCCCGAAAAAACAGGTGGGTGTTAGTTGGTGAAGCATGAAATGAGTGGAAGTAGCGACATCGACTAGCACTAACAGTCACTAACTTGTACAGGCGAACAGCCGAAATCAACAACTTTACTATCAAGAATGGAGTCAGGGATCTATTCACTAATCAATTGTGTCACAAAGCAGTGATAAAAGTTACTGATCAAGATCAGCAATTGGAGACGGAAAGAAAGGGAACATACCAGGAAAAGAAACCGTCTTCTAGTGCTCCAGAGAAAGTTCTGACCAAAATCTCCGGGGCGCTGCAATTGGAAGTAGGCTGCAGACAAGTGTAATGACCTGTAAATGTAATTTTTTGAATTAGAAGCTCTAATAATGAAAAAGCAAGTTAACAAATGCTGGAAACAGAATATACTTGAAATGGGAATATACCATATTAAAGAAAGCTATAATCGGAAACTTTCAACAATCGAAATGTTTTATTTGAATTTGGAAAAGGTTACAATATAAAGAAAGTAAAGGTGAAGAGTATTTGTTCCCAGAAAATACAATTTGGGCCATTAGGGAGAAAATTGTTGGATATCATCATTAGAGTAGGTGAGGGCTAGAGCTGTGGCGGGGAACTGAATGGGGAACTCCTTCGACAATGAAACATGCCACTTATACCAAGTCCCAATGTTATCAGAATCAGATGGAGGTTTGGGATAGTTGTTGTGTTTGTGCAAGGCAAAATAGTTGACAATCCAGTTCGGAAGGTCGTGGAGGGAAATTTGTGAGAGAATCATCCAGTTCTTGGCAATTTGGGTGGTCGACGGGTTGAAAAGCGTTGCGGTCAGAAAACCGGGTTGGAATGGGGTTTTTACAATAACTAAACTTTGGGATGAGTGGGTGGGGATGATAATGTAAGGGGGGTTGACATCGTGGTTTGGATTGGGAGGGATAAAGGGAATTGGTCCAAAGAGAAGACCTGGGAAAACTGGTCCAGTTGCAGGAACTGGGGCAATTGGTCCGGTTGCAGGAACTGGGGCAATTGGTCCAGTTGCAGGAACTGGGACCATTGGTCCAGTTGCGGGAACTGGGACAATTGGTTCAGTTGCAGGAACTGGGGCAATTGGTCCAGTTGCAGGAACTGGGACCATTGGTCCAGTTGCAGGAACTGAGACCATTGGTCCAGTCACAGGAACTGGGACCATTGATCCAGTTGCAAGAACTGGGAAAACTGGTCTAGTTGCCGGAACTGGAACAATTGGTCCAGTCGGAAAAACTGGTTGGTGGTGCGGAGGAGTGAGCATCAGAGGAGGGAGCTGAGGAGTCACTGATGATCCCATCGAAGACGATGACTGTCCCGAAGAGCCAAATGGGAAATATGCAGAGTCGTTGTGGAAGACATTCATTCTCTTCCATTTCATGACTTCTCCATTCTGAAACAACATATAAAGTTTTCCTCTAAATTTTAATGCAACTCACATTGTACTTGGCAACTGGAATGAATTCGGCCTGCGGGAATTCAGTGGAGTAGACCTCCGTCAGTGAGCGATCCGGCATGACTTCGAAGATCGTGATGACCGGGACATACTTGTGATCTCGATGCACGTAGATCTGAAAATTGGAACATGAGGGTTCAGGCTACAGTTGAGCCTCATACCGTCAAAGCATCATCATTATGATATATCTTGAAGAACTTGATATTCACCTCACCGAAGTTGATTGGTCCTTGCATCCACTCTCTGTAAAAACAGCATAAATGAAGTGTTTTGAAAAGTGTGTATTATCGTTGCAACTCAAAAGTTCATCTCGCGTTCAAAAACTCATTTGCGCGGGAAAACAAACGAACGTTTTTGGAGCGTTTTTTTACCTACCGTACCCCTCTTTTTAACCATATACATGTATGGACCGAGTATAGTCGCAATCTGAAATAGTTTGGGCGCTAGTGCCAAAGCTCTTCACGAACAGTCCAAGTTTCACAGAAATTGCGTCTTAAAAACGCAGCACGTTTTGCGCTATAAACTTTTGTTCGTTGCAAAACATCGTGCCGCGAAAATGCGATTTCGAACGCCAGATGAACTTTTGAGTTGGAACGATAATAACTGACTTCCCAGTTCTGGAAGCAGATCTAAGAATATAAATCTTTGGCTCTCCATGCTCCTTGATCGGTTCACCGGCAATCCATTGTCCATCTTTGTAGATGTGTTGGGTGTCACCAACGACTTCAACGTGAATTCCGACAAAATAGCTCTTGTCATCATCCAAATTCGTGACGGTGACTTCGATTTCGGGAGACAATTTTTTCTTGTCTGGTCCGAGTCTGACCTCGTTTGTCATGGCGTGACACTCAGTGAACAGCTGGTTGCACTTGGGAGTCAGTGCGACCTGAATAGCTTGCTGCATGATCTGGAAATCTAAAAATTAGGATTGGAAGATGATTGAAAGAGGAAAAGAAGAGAAAAAGTGATGGAATAACGGTTGAGGTACAAAAGTTGTGAAAAGTAAACACAATTTCGGTCATAAAAATACAACAAAGAATTGAAAAACAAAAAACAAGAAAAATTTTATTTTTGGGACAAAACAAGTGATAAATAACAGTGAAATTGAAAGAAAACGTACGTGTATTCAAATTATCTTTTAAAAACATTTCTGGGGGTAATGTGTAAACAAAATTGAGTTTCGGAAACGGTTAAGTAATCGCTCTGGGCGCCTCGGCCGCGGTCGAGGTGCGAGGCACGTCCGCCCCGAAACTAAACTTTTTATCGATTTTCTCACTTTTTCATTTTTTTCGTTTTTTCTACTTTTTCCAGATTTTTCTCGAAAAAACCTTTGAAAAACTTGTGCATATTTGTTTATACACAAAGACGAAGACCAAGAATACAAGTTTTTCAAAGATTGTCCAAGAAAAATCTGAAAAAAAGTTGAAAAACTATGAAAAAATGGGAAAAAGTGAGAAAATCACTGAAAAATTTAGTTTTGGCGCGGCCGTGTCTTCACCTCGGCCACTGCACCCATTTTAGAACAGACATAAATAGAAACACGAATTTTGGCTATTTTTTGATTTTGTTTCAAAATAGATTATGAGGGAAGAGTGAAACAATTGGATATTGTGTTCCAAATTGATTTTAAAAAAAATAGGAGAACGCTAGAAAACGGTAGAAACAATGTGCATGGGAGAGACACCTAGAAAACAATGAATTGGTGATTCAAGCTGAATTCAGCATAGGTAAATGGTAAGACATGTTGCTTCAGTGGTTATTAGAGAAATTCAGAGATTAGGGAATTTGGAAAAGATCGAACAATTTGAGAGTGTAGAAATTGAAGCGAGAAAGTAGAAAAAGTGGATAACAATTCAGTGAGAACAGTACCCTCGCTATTGTAAGTGGGTTAGTTAGAGAATGGAACTAGTGGTAGCAACATGAGCGCCGCCAGGGGAAAAATATGTCACGAAAGTGAAAACTTGGGAAATAGGGGATTTTGGGAGAATCATCACTATCGCTATCAGAATCCCCAATTTCCCAAATTCTCCACCCAAATAGAAATGTAACAAGATACGATTCAGGATAGCAAAAGAGAGATTTGAGTTGAAATTGGAAAAGAAGGGAATTCAAAGAAGGCTGTCAAATTCTGTTGAGAAGCGAGTTGCAGAAAAACCCAATGTTCTGGAGTCACGCTCCTGAGTAGCTCACTTCACAGACAATTGCTCACATCGAAGAGGAGTTCTCGTCGTCCATCGGGTTCTCGTCGTCCATCGGGTTCTCGTCGGATTCTTCCTTGCTGCTTGTGGAAGCTTCGGTCTGGAAAACCATTATTAGCTCTCAAAGATCACTTAAAATGTGTTCTACAGTTCATTCTAGCTCCCAATTAGTCTTACGAGAACAAATACAATTTAAAAGTTGTTGACTGATGCTCACCTCGTCCAAGTCGTCCATATCGTCCATCTCTTCCATGGCCTCCTCGTCATCCTCTTCGTAATCAGATTCCATCTCCTCATCTTGGGCTTTCTTCAGTTGCGCCTTCAGAGAGTCGTTTCTTCTCTTTGTCGCGATTCTCTGGATGGAAGCGTGACTCGCCGGGCAAATTTTCTTACGGAAAGCCCGAATGTTCGCCTAAATTTGCTTTAAGTTGCTATAATTTTCAAGGCACACTCACGTTCTTCACGTTGCTTTCGGTCTTGAACTTCGTGTTGTGAAGACGCGTGCTGGAGACCTCTACTTCCTTTCCATTTCGAACCTCATAGATCTTCACGATCGGCTGGTAGGTCATCCCAAGGGCGAGGCGGACCTGAAAACAAGTGAACTAATGAAAAAAACCGTTGTGAAACTAACCTGATGGTCCTTCTTCACCTCATTGGTCTGGATACGGACGTGCTTGAAAGAAAGCCCGTCTCTCATCAGATCTCTGGAAATAGATAAATAATTACATTATTGAATTGAATTATGTATCACGAAAATTTGCGTAACCGTTTCTGCCCAAAAAGTGTGATCTAATAGTGTTTACGTGACTCACCTTCCTTTCAAACCTTCTGACTTCAAGCGATGCACAACCGTTCTCAGCTGATCACCCTTGGCATTTCTGCGACGTCTGCAGGGCCCAGTCTCTCGCTTTCCTTTGAACACGAGAGCTGCTCGGTAGATCGCTCGGCGATTGAGTCCCAGAACCGTGCAGACGATTCCGGGGATGATGCTTCTCGGCTGCGTGTTGACACGCATCTCGCATCCTCCGCTGGACTGGGCCGTAGCCCACTGTTCCTCCTGATCCTTGGCCAAGCGAACTCTGATGGGATTCGTTGCATCAGCGTCTGCCTCATCCGAATCCGACTGGTCAGAATCCTTATCAGAATCTGAGACCTCAGAATCTGAGTCTTCAGAATCAGATTCATCCGAACCAGACTCATCAGAGTCATCAGCATCCGACTTATCAGCATCCGCCACATCAGCACCCGCCTCAGCAGAATCTGAGGTATCAGCATCCGACTCATCTGACTTCGTCTCATCGTAACTGATATCCCCAGCTTCATTGTCCATCTCTGTGGAACGGTTGATCTCCGGCTGAAAACAGTTGAAGTTCAAGGAAACTCCGATGTTTCACTTACATTCTGTGCGGACACCGTCCTGAACTTGGCCCCCTTGATGACGATACCGGAGACCAGCGTCTCCCGGAAAGGCGCCATTTCGAACAGCTCAATCATAAGCTGGTAGGTGGTGTTGACGGCCAACTTGAGCTAAAACAAGAACTTTACATCGGCAAGAATGAGTCAAAACCTACGGTGTTGGGATCGGTGGCGTTCGGGTTGGCCCAGATGGACAGCTTCTTGAAGCTGACACCCTCTCGCAAGAGATCGCTGAAAAAGACAATGTTTGACTAACCGAAAAGTCGAAAAACTACAGTAGGTTTCCAAAATTATAAGACATCCCCATTTTCCGGAATTTCAGTATTAGAAGTGGCAGGGATTCACAAAAGCTATTTTTGGTTACCGGAAATCCAATCAAAGTACCCAGATACTCCATTTGACCATTTCAGTCAACTTTTTGGCTTCGTGAAGCTTTACGGTTCACGATTCAGATCAGCAAACTGTTCAGTAGAGTCCAGGGAACTTTTCTGAACACCACTCACTATAGGTCCACCACCGGAGGGTGAGAGGTAACACGAAGAACCCCTCCAAAACATGCATTTTTACACGAAATTAGTGGCTAGGAAGATATGCTTTTTAGAATTTATCTGACTGTTACTTGGGTGGCTTAATAAAGTTGCTTCTAATCCGGACAAATATAGCCTCACAGAACCAAAAATAAAATGTTTCTATTTTTCAAGTGGGCGCTACAATGTGAGAATGGGGGTGGTGTCTCATGATTTTGAAACACACTGTAGGAGCCCCAGTCACAATTCAAGTAGTTACAAGTCACTCACCCTGTTCGCCGGCCAGCTTCCTCGTAGACCACCTTTCTGGAAACAATGTCCTGGACGACCTGTCCGTTTGACCGGTCAGGGATTGGTTGGCAACGGAGCCTCATCTTGTATCCCGGCTTGAATGAAAGACCAGAGAATTCCAGATCAATGTGAGGGTTCATGGGTCTGGCTTTCCCATTCTCGTCCTCGATCTCCATGGCCGCTCCGGTCGCGGCGAACTCCCTCCATCTCCTGCTCGACCGTTCGGTGAGTCTCGCTTTGATCTGCTGGTCCCACTTGATCGTGATATTATTGGATGACATAGTCTGAATGTAACTATATAAAAATTCAGAAAAAATAGAAAAAGCAGAAAGTAAACGGTAGCAGAGATGTTTCTAATCCCCCCTCCCTTTTTTGTGACATTAGCTAGGCGAGAAGATGGTCCCTCCACTCGTTGGGAACTGTCTGGTCTGGAGGTATCAAGTTTCATGTTGCGCAATCGAGGTCATCAACACCCGGGTGACTTGGGCTCTCGATTACTTCACATAAACACGTTGTACAGTGTGTTAAAGGTTATTACGACACCCCCTGAAAACGTCATTGTGGCTTTCAGAGGCAAGATAGAAAAAATCTGTGAATGCAGTTCTTTTTCCCTTGGTCTCAAACCTATGCACCATAATTTTCATTCTGATCGGTGCTCCGTGGGCTCCAGGAGCCAACATGGGTGCTCTGACGAGTGTTAACAGTTATTACGACACCCCCATTTTTGGCGAAATTTGAAAATTTTTTGTGATTTTTTTGGGTTTAGTTGTGCTTAAAAATAAGTTTGTGTGTTCTTTATAACAATTCCGTAAAAATATACTGGCTGTCGTACTTGGAAAATAATTCTAAAATTAGCCAAAAATGCTGAAAAGTGCCGTTTTTAGCGATTTTTGACAATTATTCAGTATTTCTCGAGATACAAAAATTTTTGGATGCTCTGTTGGATAGAACATGTGTTTCTACGTATTCTTGAACCCATCGCAGCATGAGCCCCTGTCTCAATAATTTCTGATCCGTCCCACAATCATTTATTTCTCCCAAAGCTGAAAACCGCAAAAATTGAAAAACTTGATTTTTTTTAAAAGTCAGGAGACAGAAGAAAGTTGGTTCTTCCGACTAAAACAGAGTAGAAATTCAGTTTTTTCATCATTCTGAGCGGTTTCACTACGGTTTTCGAGCCATTTCCATCAAAAATCCCACCTGTCGTAACCACTGGTCAGTTAAGCGACTGTGAGGACGGATCAGAAATTATTGAGACATGGGCTCAAGCTGCAATGGGTTCAAGAATACGTAGAAACACATGTTCTATCCAACAGAGCATCCAAAAATTTTTGTATCTCGAGAAATACTGAATAAATGTCAAAAATCGCTAAAAACGGCACTTTTCAGCATTTTCGGCTAATTTTAGATATATTTTCCAAGTACGACAGCCAGTATATTTTTACGGAATTGTTATAAAGAACATACAAACTTATTTTTAAGCACAACTAAACCCAAAAAAATCACAAAAAATTTTCAAATTCCGCCAAAAATGGGGGTGTCGTAATAACTGTTAACACTTTTTAAAGCACCCATGTTGGCTCCTGGAGCCCACGGAGCACCGATCAGAATGAAAATTATGGTGCATAGGTTTGAGACCAAGGGAAAAAGAACTGCATTCACAGATTTTTTCTATCTTGCCTCTGAAAGCCACAATGACGTTTTCAGGGGGTGTCGTAATAACCTTTAACACACTGTATATGTGTTATTGGAAACCTAACAACTTACAAACAAAACGGGGACCCTTGAAAACTCAGAAACTGTTTCTGGTAGGGAGAGACCAAGTGAGTAGCAAAGCCGACTGGCACCAGCAGTCACTACGTGATGGCGTAACCGCATCAGGTTTGTTAAAGAGGTACCGGAAAGGATGATTAGAATAAAACAGCGGCTCATAAGTTCAAATTGTATTAAAGTTACACGGTCGGCTTCGCTCCTTCTGTACTTTTCCTGTGTTCAAAGCTAACTCTACATCTATGGAGTGAACAGTGTACGCACTCTCTCAAAAAGTGCCAGTCAGCCGGTGATGTTTTTGGCTTTGGGACATTTCACAACCGGACTTTTCGCAGTCTGTATTTTAAGTTACATCTCATAACGTGATCACCATTCTAGTTGGCGCGCAGAGAAATAAACAGGAAGCGGCGCACGCCCCCTGTCACTAGGCTAGGAAGTCGGTTTAGAAGTGAAATTCTGATTCTATGACTCAAACAACCCGAAACTTTAGTGCGCGTTTCAGAGGTTGCGAAACGTCCGCTTGTGGAAAGTCTCGGTTGCGAAATGTCCCGGAGCCAAGTTTTCAAGAAGCGAAAGAAGAGAGTTGTACAGTTGGCCGGAACCAGCAGTCACTACGTGCTACGTGACAATCAGAAGAACTAGAATAGAAAACGGAATTTTAAGAATTTGGAAGGATTGGCGGCGGGATAAATTCATAGGCACATCTCGAAAAATCTAGCCGAAAAAGAAAAGCAATAAAGAAGCCAAGAGTCAAGAATGTAAATGAGTAGCGACTCCGCCCCCTGTCGAGGTACTGTAGCGCAAGTTGGTCCGCTCTCCGAGAATGCCGTCTAGACTCTCTGTGCTCTCTCGATTCTACAAGTGTTTTGGATGCTCGCCGGATTGGATTACTGTTTAGTTGCGCAACACGGTTAGTGACACGGGGCATCAGTGTTATTCGTAGACAATAACAAATTGTCAACTGTGAGGGGTTAATCGGAGTTTGCGGAATGAGTGGTATTATGAAGCATGAACATTGGACTCAAAGAGCGGGTATTTGTCGGGGAGGATGTGCTAATTGTGTCATCATATACTCATAAAATAAGGGAATGGCGACCCACGCGGCAGGAAGACAAGGGAACGGTTCAGAAGAGAGAGAGATGATGAAATGAAAAACTGGTAACACATGCGAGTCTTTCGTGAGTAGCCGCGAAGAGAATTGGTTTGAAAAAAGACAATGGGAGCTAGTGGAATCTGTTTCTGCTTTACCTTATTCCGAAAGTTGACTGGTTTCCACGAAAATGAATTAGTTTTGATTCAAATTTAATTTAGCAAACAGATGATCACAAGCAACCATGTAAATGAAAAGTGAGTAAGTCCGAGAAGATACGGATGCGCAAGTTGGTCCGCCCCAGCCCTCTTTCCTCTGCGGATGTGCTCTCTTGCCTTCCATTCACAAGTGCGCAGTTCGGAAACAAAATGTGGAGGAGATGAAAAGCTATCTCAAATCTGGTGTGTCTGATTGGAGCGAATCGAATAGAGAAAGCACGTAATAACCAAATCATCATCATAGACTTGAGACGTGAGAGAGGGGGATGGCATACTGTTTGATGGCGAGGCACGGCGACATGGCACCAGGGAAAAGAGAGGAGACGCCGACAGCTAGACATTGGTCTAATAGGGGCGGGGCTTGGCTGAAGCTGAACAGTAAGAGGGTAGTTGCGAAATGAGAAGGGAACATATGCGAGTCGGTCGAGAAAGGTTTCAAAAGTTGCAAACTGTCCCGGAGCCAAGTTTTCAAACAGCAAAAAGAGAGAGTCGCAGAGCCGACTGGCACCAGCAGTCTCTACGTGACAATCAGCAGACCTAGAACAATTTGAAAGTGTTGACATTGGGATAAGTACAGAGGTTCATTTCAAAGAATCGTTCCGAACAGTCAGAAAACAAAAAAGAAGGCAAGTGTAAAGAATTTCAATGAGTGCAAACTTCGCCCCCCCGGACAAGAAACTGCTGTGCAAGTTGGTCCGCTCTCCGAGAATGGCGTCTAGACTCTCTGTGCTCTCTCGATTCTACAGGTGTTTTGGATGCTCGCCGGATTGAGTCACTGTTTAGTTGCGCAACACGGTCACTGACACGGGGCAGGCAAATCAGTGTTATTCGTAGACAATAACAAATGCTTAATCAAGAGGGGTTAATCGGAGTTTGCGGAATGAGTGGTACTGTGAAGCATGAAAGTTGGACTCCAATGGAGAGCATTTGTCTAGAAAAAAACGAGGACAACATGATAATCGTGTCATCATAAACTCATAAAAGAAGGGAATGACGCCCCACGCAGCAGGAAGACGAGAAACGGCACAGGAGGGAGAGATGATGAAATGAAAACTGAGAACACACGCGAGTTTTTGTGAGTGAGAGAATTGGTTTGAAAAAAGACAATGAGAGCTAGTGGAATCTGTTTCTGCTTCATCTTACTCGAAAAGTTGACTGGTTCCCACGAAAATGAATAAGTTTTTATTCAAATTTAATTTAGCAAGCAGATCATCACAAAAAACCGTGTAACGGAATAGTGAGTAAGCCCGAGAAAGTACGGATGCGCAAGTTGGTCCGCCACACCCCTGCTTTTCTCTGCTCATGTGCTTTTTTGCCTCCCATTCATAAGTGCGCAGATCGGAAAACATATGCGAAGGAAATTAGAAACTATCTCAAATCTTTGTTTTTATGATTGGAGAAAATTGAATTGAGAAAGCACGTGAAGATGATATACGATAACCAAATCATCCTCATAGACTTGGGACGTAAAAGATGGGGATAACATACTATTTCCTGGCGAGGCACGGCGACGAGTTCCCGGCGACATGGCACCAGAGAGAAGAGAGGAGACGCCGACAGCTAGACATTGGTCTAATTGAGGCGGGGCTTGGCTGAAGCTGAACAGTAAGAGGGTAGTTGTGAAATAAGAACGGAAAACATGCGATTCGGTCAAAAAGGGATGAGACCAGAGGAAAAAATGGGGGTCCTGGCAACAAGCACAAGTGATGAGAGAGGAGATGGTGACAGCTTGATTTTGGTCCGATCGGGGAGCAGCTTGGTTTGAGCAAAAAACAGTGCGTGCGCGGCGCGCGTTTCAGAGGTTCCAAAATGGCCCGGAGGTTATCAAGCAGCAAAAGGAGAGAGCCACAGAGCCGACTGGCACCAGCAGTCCCTACGTGACAAGCAGAAGAACTAGAATAGAACACGGAATTGGCGGCGGGATAAGTTTCATATTCATCAACCAAGTGAAATTTGAATAAACCAACTTTTTCCTCTCTAAAAATAAATGAGAATGAGAAAACGAGTCATGCGTTAAGCTGGGTATACTTGGAGCCCCCGTAGGTAGCTGATTGGATAATAATTGATAGTGATAGTGTAAAAGGAAGAGAGGGAAAGGGGATGAGTTGGAATGACGTGAAAAATAAAGGGAAATTGGACTTTTGGTTTTGGATGTTTTGAAAGTTATGTAATTGGACTATGTGGAATTTCTAAAGTTGGTTTCTTGATCTGGATTAATGAAAATCCTAATAATTAGGTTGCGGGGCCAAGCTCCTCTGGGACAAAATAAGAACAAACAGTGAACTTGGACAACAAGACCCCTGACTAATCATTTTGAGAAAAAGAAAAAGACCGGCGCCCCCTTCTTGGTGGTATGTTTTGAACTGGAGCGGAATGTTTTGATTTTGGGGAAAACTGGAGCGGAATGTTTTGATTTTGTGGAAAAAAGATGAAAGAGTCGGCAGTCTTGAAAAGCATTAGGAAAACGGATACAGTAAATTTACAGTAATGCGGTGGAACAGAGTGACAGGAGAGTTTGTGGAGACAAGACAATATGGAGAGAAGAGCTTCAGCTTGAATGACTCACTTAAAGAACCGAGTAACTGTGTGATTTTTCCCAATTAAAAAATAAAATATAAAACAGGCAGAGTCCAGAAAAAGGAGGTCGGTGATCCCAAGAAGATGATATTGTTCCGTTAGTGACTTCGTGATTATTTTCCCTCTCTTTCAGCATGTGCTCTTTCTCTTTTTATTCACAGTTATCCACAGTGTGCGTCAGAAAGTTCTCCGGATTGGAAAAACGTCTTGTCGAGGAAAAGAGCAAATTGGAAGTTCAGAGAGCCAAAAATGTTTTTAGAACAGAATTAAATTGATGAGTGTTATTTATGGAATAAATTTAAAGAATAGAACATGATCATAACAGTGGAATGATTAGATTTAAAAAAAAACATGAATAAGTGGTGATAGATTACAAAGTAGAAAAATAAGAGAAACGTGGATAAAAATAAAAATAGAAAAAAATGTTGAGCAATTGAACATTCGAACATTTGACCTTCCGTTTCATTTTCCGACCTTCAGACGCTTCGATACTGGCTGTTGCAACTTGGATCCCATTCTCTTCTTCGATGCTTTTCCAGACGTGTTCCTCCACTGTGCTCGGATAGCCACGTTCTCTTCCTGAACAAGGTAATGTTTTTAAGAAATCCTCATTTTTCACTTACATTAGGGGATCCCTTTGTCTCGAATATCGTTTCCTTGATGACGATGGTAGACACGAGTGTTTCAGATTTTGAGCTGGTTTCGTAGATCTGGAGTATCGGTTGATAGGTTGTGTTGTTTGAGAGCTTCATGACATTCGAATCGATCGCGTCCTTGTTGTTCCAAATGGACAGTTCCTCATAAGAAAGTTCCTCTCCAAGCGAAATCTCCTTTTCGTAGATGACTGTTCCTTTCACATCCTTCTTCGTTCCGACTTGTCCATTTTGAACCGGTTGGAGAATGAGTTTTCCGGAGTACTTCTTCTTCGGATCCAGACCATCGATATTGTAAACCAAAGGCGGGTTCAGTGAACGCGGGTGTCCTTTTGCACTTTCAATTTTCATTTGGGCTCCAATAGCTGACAGCTCCATCCACTTCTTTCTAATCGGCTCCGCGAGTTTTGCCACAATTGACTTTGTTCTTCCGAATAGAAGTTGAGCCACATCAATGGAATTCTGCAAAATAAAAGAATAAGTTAATCTAGTACTTTTTCTCGAAAACTCACCTCCTCCTAATCGCGGTTGTTGTACGATGGTGGGCACATTTTGTTGAGATGATGGAGCAGTACTGGTCCTGGTCCGAATTGGCACTGAAAGTTTAAAAATTAGACGCTGAGACTCATTATAAAGAAAATCCGCGCAATTCTGCTACACTAACCTCATAAGTCATTGACAGCTTCTCTACGATCTGGCGACGACATTCACTTGGTGAACACTTCTTCGAATCCCAGCGCTTCCCAGTTGCCAACGTTTCCGCGGTTTTGATTACAAAAATTCCGCAGTTGAAGCCATCTTGTTGCTTCTGGAATTCGTCTCCTGGATGAAGAATCATGTACTTGTTTCCCAGAACTTTGAGAAGGGACTGCGCTGGTTCGATGACAGAACTGCCTCCAAAAGAATTATAGTACAGCACTTTCTCTTTTGTCACAACGACAAGTACCCAGTGAGAGTTATTGGTGATTGGCACAAGCACCACTTCGTCACTTCCAGCAAGTCGGGCGTTGATGAACCTCTTGACGCAGGATACACAGTTGTAGGAGAAGTTGAGCGGGTCAACAATGCTCCAGTTTTTCCTTTGTTCGATGACCATCTTCAGAACTGCAAACATTTGCTGATCGTCGATGAAGCCTTCAGCACCAACGCTCAAAAGTTCCTTGCATTGAAAGTGGTCTCCTGGCAACGGAAGGAAGGATGGAACTTCCTGGCAGTCGTTGTGTTGGCAAGATTGACGGAATCCAGACATCTGAAAGTTGGATGGATGAAATGTGAAGGTGAAGATGAATCAAGAAGAGATCGCAGGAAGAGGAAAGACGGAAAAGCTGAAGAGTTCTCTGGTTTTTAGTTTTTGATAGGAAAAACTCTGGAAAAAGTCGAAGTTGACGAAAAAATGAAGGTTTCTGATGGATTCTCTTTCCTTATATACCTTTTTTTCGAACCCCGCCCCTTTTTCGAGATGATTATAAGTTTTGTCATTATTCTCATTGTTCCGATCCAAGCTCATCTTCACTTCTGAGCTTTCCTTCACCTCTGATCAGATAAGGGTAGAGGTGAAGATAAGGATGATCTGATAAAGATTACATCTTCACCTGAAGATGATATCTGCTGATAATGATGATAAATACTGACAAACAGAAAAAAGCTGAAAACGTTAAGGAAAACGTACGTCAGAATGCAGAAAGATTCGGAAAGTGTCATGGTTCTGGTACGGGAAACAAAAAAAGTCTTATTTTTAGGTTTCGACTTTTCGATAATCGAAATCACGTTTTTAGGATCAAAATGTGAAGAATGGAGCTGCCGACTCATCAATTTGCTAAGCTTAGGCCTGAATCATGTGGAGTAAAAGGAAAGATGCAAGTTTGATGATTCAGGAGGGTACTCTACTGCTGACAACCAGCTTTTGATTTATCTCGCAGTGGTACAGGCTTTGTGGATTCCAAAAACAGAAATCTTGATAGGCTCTGGAAAGCTTATCGGGAAGGAAGAGAGTTGTGATAACTTTTCACTGATTCGCAATACAAAAAGACACTTTGAGAGAACAAAAATGATCTTTTATTGATAATCACAACAGAACAACAACATTTTCAATGACTTTGAGTAAGATTGTTAAGGATAATGTGTGAACAAAGGAAAGACCTAACAATAAAGCAATAACATTGTTTGAGAGAAGATTTCAGATATCAAAGAAGAAACTTGATATGAAAATGAGAAAGAAGTGGGAATAGGCCTAACAGAACAATGAACAATTGAAAAAGTATAACATGAGTTTGCCATAACCGGAAATAAGCTAGAAATGAACTGGGAACAGGGGAACACTACTGGAATGTAACAAATCGGGATGATTCTGACAAAAAACCGGAATGATAAGCTAATTTTACCAGATGCTGATGAAAAATCACGCGGTTTTGGGGTGCTTAGAGTAAATTATGAGAAAAGAAGTGAACAGGCGGAGATCGTGAAAAGAACAGGCTAGAAACTCTGTAGAAAACATTTTTAAAAAAACAAAAAGAAACAATTGAAAGCTATGAGTGATTTAGTAAGAGTGGTAACAACATAACAATTGGTAACGACTAGAAACCAGAAATTGTCTCTGGTGCGCTAAACGCAGAGGATTGAATGAATGATTGAGAGGATCAGAGCACATAACAATCAGAAAAGATTTCAAAAATGAAAAAAAAAACCTTGATACCCGTAAAAACAAAGAATAATTGCAGCCGATGAATGATGTGAGTCGACGGTAGTCGAGAAGCGAGCTGTGGAACAGGAACCGTAAACTAAAAATTTGGAATGTTTCTTTGTCATGCTCTTCAATAACTTACTTTTCTAGCCATTCATCACTTCAAACAGTTCTTCCTCTTCTTGTTCTTCGAGTTCTCCGGCGAGGAGGCTTTCTTGGGCTGCTTCTGAAGAATTTTGGTGTCGTTGGATCTCGGCTTCTCGCAGCGTTTGGAGGTCTGCTGAAAAACGGTATTTTGCTCGCAAAGATCACTGAAACGTTATCTTCTGAAGTTATTAAATAGTTTTTTAGCCTTAATTCAAATTTTGTTAAGTAATGCTCACCTGCTTGTTCTCCAGCTCGTCCATCTCCTCAACCTCCGTGGCTTCCTCATTTTCCGCACCAACATTAGACCCAGTTTCCTCAATGCGAGCTTTCTTCAGCTGTGTTCCGCAATCCAGTGGGGCATTCTTCCTTTTCTCCGCTGCTCTGTTAGCCGAGGCTTGTGCGGTGGGATCGCATTTCAGGCGAAGTTGACGAATAGCACCCTAAAGTTATTCAATGTTTCTATAATTGTTCAAAGCTCATTTACATTTTTTATTTTGCTGACCGTTCTGAATTTGGTCTCCTTGATGCGTTCCGTGTGCACCAACACCTCCTTGCCATCGACGACTTCGAAGATCTCGACACTTGGCTGATAAGTCGAGTTCATTTCAAGAATCACCTGAAACAAAAGTTAACTGTGGAAAAAGGCTCTGAAAACTTACTTCATGTTTTCTCTGCTCTTCGCTGTCACTCTTCTTCGTTGTGAGCTTGAGGTCCTTGAAATCGAGTCTCATTAGATCCCTGTAAATGAATGAATAACTGTGTTACAAAGAATTGAATGTTTTTTGAATGTTCTTTCTGAGAATGGCATGTCCTCCAGTTAGAGACGCAATTTTGATTGATATAGAGAGAAATCATCTTGAAATCATGCAAAATGCGAAACAAATTGTGTTTACAAAACTCACGCTCCACTAATATCCTCCACATCTGTCTTCTTGCCCGTCTTGTCCGTCTTCGAAACTTTCAGTCGATGCACCACCGCCTCGCCCGAAATGTCGACGTCATTAACTTGTGGTGTGAACACGAAGTTGACTCGGTACATCTTGGTCCCATCGGCTACCTTGACGACGAACACGAAGAATGGGAGGAATTTCCTCGCATTGGATTTGAGCCTCATCTCGCCTCCATGCAGATGGCACTCCTCCCATTGCATCTTCTGTCTGGGGGCCAACTCCACAGAGAGCTTCTGCTGAAAACCAATGGTTATGAGTAAACTGTTTGAACACATTCACAAAATCATTCCAAAATTTCAGACGCTGCACTAGAAAACCGTTCTTCGCTGTTTTTTTAAAATTCAATCAAAATTATTCTATTTGCATTATAAGACAATTAGTACTCGATTGTTTCCAACTCATTTTGCAATTTTTGTAAACTTCCAGAAAACCTGGAACATAATTTTGAAGTCTGAATTTTTCAAAATTTCCAAGCGCTATGAAAATTTGCAGATTATCTTCCCACAATTACCACCAATTCTCACCTTTGGGGCATTTCCGTCGGTGTCGATCGACGAGTCAGACGGCTGGTTTCTGTTCCTCATTGCCTTGACCTTTGCATTCTTCGGAACTTCGGAGACAGATGGCTTGGCGTTGTCCAGTTTGCTCGGTTGGGCAGACTTTCTTCTACATCCTCCGAAGAGAAGTTGATCAGTGAGAATCGGTCTCTGAAATATAGACAGATTAGTGACTTTTGCTGCGAGTCATTCTGATGATCTAATATCATATCTCCAAACTATTTGAAATTTCAAGATCTGGCTGATAAGAATCTCGGAATTTCCTTGAAAAATTTCAGAATTTTACTCGAAATCATAAATTCTTACCTCTTCATACATCAAATTGAGGTCGGCGGTCTTCACCTGACGCTTGCCCATCATGCACTGAAAATTGAGAAAATCAATTTTTATACCAATTGCCAGGCTTGTTGTTCCTAGTTTCAATTTTTTATAGCTCCACTCACTTTCCGAGTTTGCATCAGCTTTTCGACAATCTCGCGACGGCACTTTTCCGGCGGGTGTTGTGCCGGAATCCATTGTCTCAGAGTGACCAGCGTCTCGACAGCCTTGATGACGTAGAGGCCACAATTGTAGTCATCTTCTTGTTCCGGAAATCCATCTTTCGTCGTCAGTTCGCTATAGCTGACTCCCAGAGCTTCAGCCAGTCCTATGGCCGCTGGTAGTGGATACACGTCCTCGGGAGGAAGAGAATTGTAAAAAACTGTATCCTTGTTTGACACTACCACAAGTGCCCAATGATCTGGGTCACTGACGGGTACGACGACCGCCTCATCTCCGTTTTCCAGACGATCTTTGATAAAACGTTTGATGCATTCAATGCAATTTTTATCAAAGTTCGTGTGGTGGATGAAGCTCCAGTATTTTTCTTCTTTGAGGACGAGCTCCAATGCAGCATTGAGGTCGTACTCGTCTAGCCGACCCTTCTTGTTGACGCTCAGGAACTTCTCGCATTGAAACGGTTCTGGAAGTGGGAGGAACAGTTCCTTGCAATCGTGGCTTCCGCACGACTGACGTATTGTAGGCTCCTCAGGTGTCTGAAAACATAAAAAATTGAATGAAAGAAATTGAAAGGGAGAGCCCATTTGTGTAATGGGAAAAAAATCAGGTGCTCAGAAATATAACGTGTTCTCCAAAAGGTTTGAGGATGTGGTGCCTTAGGGGCAGATTTTGTTATAAACATGTAGTATGGATCGAGTGCAAATGTCATCCTTTTTTTGAATAAAAAATTTTTTCGGTCCTTGTTTGGAAGAAGTCGAATTTTAAACTAATTTTTCAATGCATCCCCCAGAATGGCACAATTATAATAAAATACAGTTCAACGAGTGTGAGCAGTGGGAGGATTGGGTGGACGTGAAAAAGATTCTGGAGGGAGGATAAGCTGAGGAAAAAGCGATGATGAGCATAAAATGTCAAAGGTCATTCGATAGTCTGAATGAACTTCATGATTGCTTCAGACCAACATGTTTTCCCCCGGTGGTCCATTTCTTCTCCCCTCTCCCGACCCCCCGACCAATCTCTACCGTAACTCTCGCCACCCGGCTTTCCCGGCGACGCCGCCGTCTAAGGTGGCCCGAATCAAAACACATCTGAAGCCCGAGACCGCCGTCGTCGGCTTCGGGGGGGTCCTGTCGGCCAGATCACAAGAGGGTCTTGGCATGGTGCCAAGTTCCTGGATTTTTGAGTTCTAGATCATTACCTTCGTGATCAATCGGAAAAATAGGAAAATGGGACGTTGTCACGCACGAAAACAGCAATTTCAACTAAAATAAGTCATCCCTTTCCTCTTTTTGGCTCTCCGCCAGGTGCAGATCTCTCAAAATGAACTGTCAGAGATTTTTGGATGGTCTGAATGATTCCTATCACTGCTCTAGCCCAACATGTGTTAGAACGGTGGCGCACATACTTTTCTTCCTCCTAACCTCCTGACCAACTTGGTCGGGATCCTTGTAAGCCAGTAAATCAGCTTCCCTGTCTTAGGCCACACCGCAGGGTCTTGGCACGGTGCCAAGTCCCCATGTTCCGAGTCCTGGGGTATTTACTTTGCGATAAAATGGATAGAATAGACAAACGGGACGTTAAAACACACATACCGTAAAACCTCTATTAGAAGGGCACCCAATAGTTTGACTTTGAGCTTTTCTATCTCAAAAACTAGAAGAGTTATCGAAAAGTTGTCAAAGTTATAGTTCTAACCTTCGTCTACAACTTTGCAGTTGACAACTTTTTGAAAACTCTTCTAGTTTTTGAGATAGAAAAGCTCAAAGTCAAACTATTCTGTGTCCTTCTAATAGAGGTTTTACGGTAGACAGTAATTCCGACTGTTTGGCATCATGTACTCAAGTTTTTATGATGTGGCATTCGTGATGAGAGTAGCGCAGGGCATTAGGTCAAATGCGAATTTCCTAATTTTATACACGGACTTCTCAGGTATTCCTTCAGCTGTCTCTCAATGTTCCAATATCAAACTTCGACAGGATAACAGATGTTTTGGTGTCCACGTCTCTCCTGGCCTAACTACTTTAGCTTTTTTGTGACAAAGTCCGTCACTCTTTGTCTTTTTTTTTCTTTTTTTCAAATTCGGCCCAATTTATCAGAAAAACTTGCTTTTTTCCCTTTTTTGGCTTTGTGCCAGGTACAGACCTCCCAATATGAAATGTCATAGGGCTTTCGATGATCTGGATGAATAGTTGTACCAGACCACCATGTGTACCCCCGGTGGTCCACTTCTTTTCACAGTTCCCTATGACTACTATGGCTGCCAGATGGTCCACTTCTTCTCTATTTCATCAACGTAACCCAGCTTCCCGTTTGAGGTCACACCGCAAGTTTTGGCACGGTGCCAAGTTTCTTTATTTCTGATTCTGGACTATTTGCCATGCAATAAAGTGGATAACATAGATAAACGAGACGATGTAGCACACATGAACAACAATTTTAACTGTTTGGCATAAAGTACTCAAGTTTTATGACGTGGCATTCATGATGAGAGTAGCGGAAGGCACTATGTCGAGTGGAGGTTTCCAGGTTATAGAAATTGACTTCCCCGGTATTCCTCCAGCCGTCTTGGCGCAAAAGATAACATTCAAATGTTTCGATTACCAATTTCGAGAGGATGACGGATGTTTTCGTTTCCACGTCCTTGTCTGACTACTCCAACTTTTTAGCGACAAGTCCGGCACTCTTTGCCTTTTCTCTTCTTTTCTAAGAATTCTGCCCAATTAGTCAGAAAATCTTTCCCTTTTCTCTTTTTTGGCTCTCTGCCAGGTGCAGACCTCCTACTATGAAATGTCAGAGGTCTTTCGATGATCTGGATGAATCTCATGGTTGCTTCAGACCATCATGTGTTCCCCCGGTGGTCCATTTCTTCTTCCCTCTCCCGACCCCCGACCAATCTCCACCGTAACTCTCGCCACCCGGCTTTCTCGGTGTCGGCGACGCCGCCGTCTAAGGTGGCCCGAATCAAAACACATCTGAAGCCCGAGACCGCCGTCGTCCGCTCCGGTGGGGTCCTGTCGGTCAGATCACAAGAGGGTCTTGGCACGGTGCCAAGTTCCTGGATTTTTGAGTTCTAGATCATTTCCTTCGTGATCAATAGGAAAAATAGGAAAATGGGACGTTGTCAAGCACGAAAATAGCAATTTCAACTACTTGACCTGATTGATAGCTGCGGGTTTTTATGACGTGGAATGTGCTGGAACAAGGATGATGACATGGGGATTGACACAGAACCCGGTCGAAAATCGAGTTCCCGACACAGATTTTTTTGGCGTTCCTCTAGTCATTTTGGCGCAAAAAATGGAATTCGAAGTGTCTTCTTCGGAAGATTGGACAAGCGGGCGGATGTTTTGATTTCCAAGGGCTTATCGTCGTGCTACTTCAACTTTCCTGCGATATGTCTGTCACTCCTTCTATCTCTCCTTTTCTTTTCAATTTCAATTCCATGAACGCTCCAGACCACCATGTGTTCCCCCGGTGGTCCACTTTTTATTCCTTCTCCCGACCCCCGACCGATCTCCACCGTAACTCTCGCCACCCGGCTTTCCCGGTGTCGGCGACGCCGCCGTCTAAGGTGGCCCGAATCAAAACACATCTGAAGCGCGAGACCGCCGTCGTCCTCTCTGGTGGGGTCCTGTCGGTCAGATCAAGAGAAGAGTCTTGGCACGGTGCCAAGTGGAGAAACTCGAGTTCTAGACTAGCCATGTCGGCGCAAAAAGTGGAATTTGAAATGGCTCAAACGTGGTCTCGAAAAGCGAGTGAATGTTTCGATTCCCGATGTCCCTGTCGACGAATTACGTCACACTTCGGTTTTTTCGTTCATCTTCTATTTGCGTCCTCGTAATTCAGAAATTCTCTTCGTTTATCTTCCTTTGGCTTTGTGCCAGTCGCTGACCCCAACGATGAAATGTCAGAGAGCTTGGTATGATCTAGACGATTCTTGTAACCGCTCTAGCTGACCATGTGTTCCCCGGTGGTCCACTTTCTCTCCACAGTCCCGACAACTATCAATTTCGGCCGTGAATAGTCCTCGTCAGCCAACTTCCTCGTGAAAATATAAGGGTACTGTCGAGCCTCGTTTCGCCAGCCACAACAAGATACGAGTCTGTCACTCTTTGTCTTTTTTCTTCTTTTCTTCAAATTCCGCCCAATCAGTCAATCTTGCCGTTTTCCCTTTTCTGGATCTGTGCCAGGTGCAACCCTCCCACTATGAAATGTCATGGTTGCTTCCGACCAACATGTGTTCCCCCGGTGGTCCACTTATTCTCTCTCTCCCGACCCCCGCCGATCTCCGCCGTAACTCTTGCCACCCGGCTTTCCCGGCGAAGGCGAAACCACCGTCTAAGGTGGCCCCGAAGTAAAACACAGCTGAAGCGCGACCGCCGTCAAATGTTTTGACTTCGAGAACCTGTCGGTCAGATCAAAACAAAGTCTTGGCACGGTGCCAAGTTCCTACATTTTGAGTTCTAGATCAATTGGTTTGTGATCAATTGGAAATATAGGACTGTGTTCGCCTGGTGGTCCAGTTCCCTCTCCCCACCCGTAACCAAACTTCGCAGAGAAACTGGTCCGCCGGATTTCTCGTTTTTGTGGCCACCAACGAAGGATCTCGTCTCGTTATAATCAGATGATTGAAAAGGATAAACGCACATAAAGTGCAAATAAAACTATTTGGAATGATGAGCGCCGGGTTTTGTGACGTGACACATGTTTCGAGAAAAGTTATAGGAAAGGGTTTGGCACGGAGCCAAGAGAAGATTTTAAAGCTCTAGATACAAACTCTCCCGACTTGTCTAGAACCATATTGGTGCGAAATGGGGGCTGAAATGATTGGACGTTTTGGTGTCTATAGTCCTTACCGTCTTACTTCTACACGCTTTTAGTGATAGAACACGTCACTTGCAAACGTAAACTTTTGGCGTGATTATTTTCTTTCGATTTGCACCAATATATTTTTCTTATAATTGTGACATATTCAAATGCATTCGAAAATTAATTTGAAATGCGACTTCTTCTAAATAAAGACCGTAAAAAATTTTTGATTTCAAAAAAGTGATGAAGTTAGCATTTTTTGAGTTTTTATTTGGCGGAAACTATTTGTGAAAATCTAGAAATTCAAGAAAATACAGTCTGTTCCAAAATTATAGGACCCCCCTATATTTTGTGAGTCTGGAACTTTTCAGAAGAGATAGAAAAAATGTGTGAGTGCAGTTATTCATCACTTGTCCTGAAACTAACACACCCGAGTTTTCTCGGTGATCGGTCCACTCCCGGCTCCAGGGCACACTTCACCCGTTTCTGCAGCTGTTCCATAATTATAGGACCCCCCTACTTTTGAAAATTTTTTATTTTTTTTCGAAACCAAAAGTGGTCCAATTTGTTGCTCGGGTTGGTTTTACAACGTTTATGTTAAAATTAGCTCCAGGCAAAATTTTTAACCACCATTTCCAACCCTCCAAAGTTGGAAAAAACGGCGTTTTTCGTCAATTTTTACGTTTTCTCAAAATTTTAAGCGGGAGAAGTTCTGAACTGAACCTGACTGTTGTCGGGCATTGTTTTCACATCACTTCACATTGATTCTGATAAAGAGAATCTACAAAAACACCCTTTCTCCGATCAATCAAAAAATATTGAAAAAGTCGAAAATTTTTTGATTTTCTTTTGAGCTGAAACAAATTCAAACTGCAGTTTCCGTATGTTTTATAACGTATTTGTAACAATCCGCTCCGAAATAAATTTTTAATCAATGGTGGTAACACGATCAAGGGCAAAAAACGGAGCATTTTAGCAATGTCTCGAGATGTTGTCGGAAAAAAGGTGTTTTTGTAGATTCTCT
>LR539970.1:0-11347 GCA_900536315.3 Caenorhabditis becei | reverse complement strand
GTAGAGAAAGGCGTCGGGGAACACGCATAGAGGCTTGAATGAGGAAAAGAGGGCTGTAGAGCGCCTTTTATAGGACCAGCATGCGTGTTGGGGGTGGGTCAGGGAGGCACCTGGTGAAGGGCCATTAGTGATAATTATCTGGGACAATGATCCATCATCTAGGTTGAAGGCATGGGAATGTGATCTGGTAATCTAACAAAAGGCCCAGAGACCAATTTTGCCCCAAATGTCCACTTCTCAACAACTGCCTCGCTCAAAAACCTTCTTATCACCAATTCCCCTTTCTCTGCGTCTCCCCCTTTCCTCACACTCTCCCACCCTATCAATTCTTATCAGTCACTCCCTTTGTCAACATTCTCCCTTCATTTCACTTCAAATTTCGCCCCCTGCTGTGTTGGGAGTGGGTCAATGAGGCACCTGGTGAAGGGCTATTAGTGATAATTATCTGGGACAATGATCCATCTGCTAGGTTGATGGGTTCAATTGCCTCATTATTCTTCAATATTCGCTTAATTATAGCATGGGAATGTGATCCAATCTAAAGTTAACAAAAGGCCCAGAAGACTCCCCAGAAAAAAAAGGGCCCAGAAGAGTTGCATTGCTTGAGTCACTTTTGAGCCCTTAAAACGTTAAGAAATCTGATAAAAGTAAAGAAAGATCGGTGGAGCGCACTTGCATTGAAGCTTCATGTACATAGAACCTATAAAAGTGCGCTCCATTGCAAATTTGATTTTCAACAACTTTTAGGTACTGGAAAGTTGTAGAACTTTGGAAAAACGCACAAAGTTCGGTGGAGCGTACTTGCATTGAAGCAATAGGATTGACAGTGATCACAGTGATCACAGTGATACGTGATAATACATATTGGACTAAACTGGAAATCCAATTTTGGGAACTTCACTGGTAAACTGATGAAAAGGGGGAATTCGTAATGAAATTTGTTAAAAATTGAAAGATTTATTCAAATATATGTATAATGAACATGGTAAAACACGGTGCTACCCGACAAGTCGGCGTGGACATCGGTTACACATCCTTTCACTCCAGGTTGGGAAGCTTCTTCTTAATTTCCTCCACAATCACGCCTTCACTGTCCAACGATGATGAGCTTTCACTCTGAGCAAGGGTAGCATCAAGCGCCTCTCTCAAAGACTTGATCATACTGTTTTGGTTCACATAATTCGGCACTTCGAGTTCCTTATTGATTCTAGAAAGGCTTGAATCTTAAACTCATCTTAAACGAATACCAACTTTTCAACTTACTCTGAGTATGTGGAAAATTCAAAAGACAGTATGTTGAGTGGATCCTTTGGCCTCGTCCCCGAATCGTCTGCCTGCCTGTCCCAATTCATGTTTTCCATCAATGTCTCCAGTGAAATGTCAGAAATGCCCCTGGTTTGAGAATTGATAACATGATACCTATCTGGTCCTTTTTCTATAAAAACCATTGATAAAGATGAAAAGGTTAGACAGTAAGAGTGCTCACCAAGAAATTGTTGCAGATTGTCAAAATTCTCCTTCTCCATCTGGATTCTCAGCACCTCCTTCTGCAAGCTCTCCAGTCCTTCGATCTTGGCTTCGGCTTGCTGAAGCGCAGCATCGGCCCTCAGTTTCTCCGCTGTGAGTTTCTCCACCTCGGCTTCAGCTCGTTGACGAGCATTATGGGCATTCTCCTTTTCCTTCTGGATTCTCAGCATTTCCTCCTTCACACTTTCCCGTTCGTCAACCCTGGAATTGCTCAGAACAGCATCGGCTATCGACCTCTCCGTTTTGAGTTCCTCCAGCTCATTGTCAGCTTCAGCTTGTTGACGGGCAGCATCGGCGTTCTCCTTCTCCTGCCGCATCTTCTGCACTTCCTTCTTCATATCCTCCAGTTTGTGCTTCTGTCCCATCGTCTTGTCTTGGTGGCAGGTGTTTCTGAACTTGAATCTACAATAGGAGGAGAAGGGTGATTGAAGCCGTGCATTCTACCCCCAATGAAACCAAATTTCATAACTACCCTAGCCCAAATTCCGCTACCGTAATTCAAATTTGACACTTACAGGTCCTCAAAGGTGATTCCAGTGAATCCTGTCATTTCCATCCATAATTTTCCACAAAATCCAATCCATAAACTTCGAAAAAATCGGTAGCCAGTTGCCTTCTTCAGAGGGCTCGAATGGCTAATTCCCAGTGTTGAGGCAAGCCTGAAATATCATCAAATTAAAGGGGAAATAAGGAAAATGGGGAAAATTGGAGAAAGAATGAGGAATCGAGGTCTGGAGAGCCCTTTTATAGGACCAGCATGCCCCCCGCTGGGTTGGAGGTGGGCAGCAGGCACCTGGTGAAGGGCCATTAGTGATAATTATCTGGGACAATGATCCATTTGCTAAGTTCAATTGCCCTATTACTCCTCAATATTTGTTCAAGTGTAACATGGGAATGTCATCTGGCAATCTAGCATAAGGCCCAGAAGTACATTGGACCTATGAAAGTGCGCTCCATTGCAAATTTAATGTTCAACCACTTTTAGGTGCTGGAAAGTTGAGAAACTTTGGAAAAATGCGGAAAGTTCAGTGGAGCGCACTTGCATCGAAGCCAACTGACAATGATCACAGACGAAGATCAACAGTAAAACAAATTCATTTTTACTAGAACAAAATATTAAAAAAAAACCAATAAACATTTCATCCAATTGTGAGCAGACGGTTGCATCGGTAGATTCCCGAAATTTCCATCACCTTCCACTTCAGACTTGGGACGCCTCATCCACGATGATGTTCTATAATGAAAGTTTTGAATTTTATAAAGTTCTCAAGGTATGTAACTTACGTTAAGTTCCGGTCGAGAGTTACGGATTAGGAGAGGGATAGTCGCCCCATTTGAATTGAGGCGGTATACCCTCAAAAACTTAGCTCTGATTGCCAGGATTCGTGTGTCTCGTCACAAACGAGGCACTCATCGTATAATTTGAGCTCGCGCCTTCTTTTTCGTGGAGGTCCGTCCGACTCCAATTTGGTGTCGGCCATCTCGGTTAGGATGTTTTCAAGGGCGGCAGCGATCAGGGTCGTCTGTTCTTCCATGGCGACTTCGATCTTATTCAGCTTCTTGCCAATGACTTCGAGGATTGTCGCCTGGATGTCAGCTCCACCTTCCGGATCTCCTCTACACCATCTCCATCCAATCCTCGAAATTTTCCAGCTTGTTGAGAGAAATCCTTCCAATTGCTTCAAAAATCCCATAAAAAACACTCCAATAACATCAAAAAAATCGATAATTTGGTCGTCTTCTGAAGACCCAAGGTTGAATTGCCACAAGTGAGATGTTCATCTGAAAAATGGAAAGTTAGAGGGGAGATGGTCCAGAAAAAGGAAAAAAAGGGAAAATGGGGTCCAAAAAGACAGAATGAAGACCCAGGGGTTTGTAGAAGAACTATGTAGCTGATAAGATTCGATAAGATAAGTTTGGGCAATGGGTCATCGATGATAAGATAGATGGGAAAGTGATGAATTCTACTAGGCTACACTGGACCCCAAAAGTTTTCAAATTCTGGGGAAAAGATAGGAAAAGTAACCTACAGTAACCCTTACAGTATCCATGAGCGCTACAGTAATCCAGTATGAGACCTACAGTAACCGTTTTATCCCAACCCCTTGTCACAGTAACCTACAGTATCCCGTAACTTCAATAATTGAAAAATACATTTCAAAAATCGTTTCGTCGAAACAAAATCTCATTTTTCTTGAAAACAATAAGTTTTCGGTGATACAGTAATCTACGGTAACTCTTTTCAAATAGGTCAATCTCAAAAAAATCATTGTGTACATTTTTATTTATTCAAATCAATTTTTGAATGAACATAAAGGATTTGTTCTGGAAGCACAGTTCAAGAGGGGTCTGTGACGAAGTGGATTCCAAAACCAGTAGACAAGTCCAAGTTAGCCAGAGCTCCATCGCTTCTCATGAAGTCCAAAGCACCTTGAGTTCTCCAACCCTGAAATCATCGACAGTTATATCACGAGTGGAACTAACGAAACTTACGCGGAATTGCACGAAGCTGGTCGATTGTCAGCACTCCATCGACTCCATCCATCCATCGCAAATTGAACCGTTCCGAGAAGTTGAGATAGAACTCTTGAGTCCTCTTCTTCTTGAAATGCAGCATCTTATCCAATGGCTCTACCACTGTCGAAACCAGCTCTTCCGCTCTTTTCCACTGTTCCAAATTGACTATTTGACTCAACTGTCCTTGGCTGATAAAACGGGAGGATTTGCATCAACTCGTCTTCACTGAATCTCCATAACTTGCATTTCGTCACGTGATTCTCTTGGAAGGCTTTGATGAATCGGCCGTGAGTCGGAGCCAAGATAGCTTCGAATGCTTAGATTCTTGAGCCGTCGATTCCGAAGAATTGTCATCAAATTTCCGATCGCTGTAGCCAAATAGTTCTCTCCGCGGCCTCTAAATGAATGCCTCAGCACTTTACAGCCTTCTTCGCTTTGTTTATAAGTGATATGGCAGTTGTTATCACTGATATCTGCTCGGAATCAGTCAAAGCCACTCGCATGACTTTACAAATGGCTTTCGAGTCATCCACCAGTTGTCGGTAGTCCTTGCTGCACTTTCGAAAGATTCCATCCATTGGTTTCCACAAAATCCATTCCATAAACTTCAAAAAAATCGGTAGCCAGTAGCCTTCTTCAGAGGGCTTGAATGGCAAATTCCCAGGGTTGAGGCAAGCCTGAAATATCATCAAATTAGAAGGAAATGTAGAAAAATTGGGGAAAAATGGGGAAAGAAGGTCTGAAGAGAAAGATAGGAACATTGAAAGAGTTGTTGGGCGCAATGTTGACCGGAGGGGTGAGAGAGCATAGGTCTCCGAAGAGACGCAGAGACAGGAAAGTAAAAGATGGGGAGAAGCAGCGGGTTGAGAGTTGAGAGAGACATTTCGATCAGAATAACGGGGCGAGAGAGTACAGGGCTGTGAAGAGACGCAGAGAAAGGCGTCGGGGCGCCCAACCCATTTTCACGAACACGCACAGAGACTTCAGAGGGTTTGAATGGCCGATTCCCAAGGAAACTAGAAAGGAAAGAATGAGGAATGGAGGTCTGGAGATCGCCTTTTATAGGCCATGACGTCTGCTGGGTTAGGGGTGGAGCAGGGAGGCACCTGGTGAGTTGAAGGGCCATTAGTGATAATTATCTGGGACAACGACCCATCAACCAGGTTGATGGGTTCAATTGCCTCATTACTCTTCAATATTTGCCTAATTGTAGCATGGGAATGTGATCCAATCTAACAAAAGGTCCAGAGACAAATGTGACTGATAAGAGAAGGGATTGCTGATAAGAAAGATAGGAACACTCAAATTGAGATGTGATGTGGGGGGACAGTAGAATTTTATTGGGCAACACTAGAGCCAAATTTGGAGAAGCTTGGCTCTATAGATGATTGTGAAATCTGATCAATTCAACTGGTAAAAAAATGAAAAACTGATAAAAAGCTTAACGGAATTGATTAAAACATTGTAGGCTTCCAGGCTTCCAAGCCCAATGGCCCAAACTTCCACTTCTCAACAACTGCCTCGTAAACCTTCTTATCACCAATTCCCCATTTCTCTGCGTCTCCCCATTTCTCCACACTCTCTCACCCAATTTTTATCACCTCTTATCAGTCACTCCCTTTGTCAACAGCGCCATTCTCCCTTCATTTCACCTCAAACTCCCCCAAATTTTCCCCAAATTTATTGATTTTTTTCTAATTTTCAGGTCTACCTCAAGCTTGTGTAATTAGCCATGCGCCTTCAGAAGCAGGCGATTTATCGATTTTTTTGAAGTTTCTTATGGATTTTGGTGGAGTTTGAATGGTTTTTAATGGTTCATTTTCAACGCGAACACTACAGTCACAAAACAGATACGATCTGCACCAAAGCCAATCAGATAGAAAAACTGGCGTTTTTTTCCAAAAATTGAAGGAATTCCCTGGGAAACAGTATGTATTGAGCTGTCTGAAAGTGGGGAAAATCAATCAATATTCCAGGTTTTTCTAAAACTATTTGGTGCTATAACATTCATTTCATGTCGATCATTCTCAAGCTTCCGCGATCTTTAAAAAAAAATGAAGAGTTGGAT
Source organism: Caenorhabditis becei (assembly GCA_900536315.3). NCBI lineage: Eukaryota > Metazoa > Nematoda > Chromadorea > Rhabditida > Rhabditidae > Caenorhabditis > Caenorhabditis becei. The sequence continues at coordinate 5,235 of LR539970.1, read as the reverse complement.
TATCTGAAGCTCATCAGTGAGTTTCCGAAACTTTTTCTTTTTTTTTTTATCAAAAAATATTTTTCAGAACTCTAAAAGTGATGCAAGAACAACAAGTTAGATGAATTTAACGTCTATATAAGTGCATACTGTGAGAAATTTGTTTAAAGTTAAAAATCAATAAATTTTTCAGCAGAAGCATTTTCCGACGCGGATCACTAAAAGATGACCAAGTCTTGAATGCAAAATAGTGAGTCCTTATTTTTTTCAAATTTACAATGTAATTTTTAATTTTTCAGTGATTATGGTGATACGTAACCAATCGGTGCAATGTGGAAATTTTTATATAAATTGTGTATTTTTTTGAATAAAAATTACTTGTGTAACAGAGGGAAAAATCGATATTCCTTTTTTGAGAAATTAAAAAAAAATTCATTAAAAAAATATTTATTAGTATTGCATATATCGAGAGGTAGCATTTTTTTTAATTTACAAAATTTTTGAAAATAAATTTTGTGAAAAACCCATAAAAATTTAAATTTTAAAAAATTGCGACAAACAGCACAACAATATTGGCTCCTGAAAAAAATTTACATTGAAAAAAATTTTTCGGTTTCAAAATTTTTTTAAATTTTTTTCAAAATTTAAAAATTTGATTAATGAATTGAAAAATAGGCTAGAAAATTATAGAAAATTCAAAAATTTCGAAAAAAAATTCCCAATTTTTTTTCGACCCGAATCGGCGCGCACGATATCTCGCAGCGAAAACTACAGTAAGATTTGCATTTTTTTTTCTCGTGATCGAATCAAAATTGCGAGTCTTACTGTAGTTTTCGCTGCGAGATATCGTGCGCGGGAAATTGAAATTTTTCAAGCAACTCACGGAATTATCGGTTAGGTCCGTCCCGGATGCAGGTTGGTTTTGTACTGAAAATGAGTGATCAGTCTGGAAGCCTAAAAGCCCGAAAGCCTAGAAGCCCAGAAGCCCAAAAGCCCAAAAGCCCGAAAAGCCCGAAAGCCCGAAAAGCACCCTCACTCACATTTTTCTGACCCACTCCACATGGACCTTGCCGTAGTCTTCTGCCAACTTTCTTCCTGAAAGATTATATTTTTGGAAGCCTAAAAGCCCAAAGGCCTGAAAAGCCTAAAAGCCCGAAAGCCCGAAAGCCTATAACCCTAAAATCCTAAAAGCCCGAAACTTACTTTCTGTCCACATCTTTTACGTCGTCTTTGTGTTTTCATAAACAGTCTTGTTCCTGAAAGACTAGATATTTGGAAGCCCGAAAGCCCAGAAGCCCAAAAGCCCAAAAGCCCAAAAGCCCGAAACTCACCTTCCATGTGACAATCATTGAAAAAAACCAAAAAAACTTCAAAAAAATCCCTGAAAAAATCAATAAAACCATTTTTCTCCAAATTTTTCACTCACCTTTCCGCCGCCTTCTGGTAGCTCAAAATACAAAAAAAACACATCAAACTTCAAAAAAATCATTCTGAAAACAAAAAATTGCCTAAATTTTCAAATTTTTCACTTACAAAAAGCAGCCCTCTTCTGATAGCTTAGCTTTTCAAATTACATGGCAATTATTCAATTTTGAGGTGCAAAACCTGGAAAAATTTTTTTTTTTTAAATGGGTAAAAATAGGTGAAAATTGGAAAAATAGAGGGAAAATCTGGCTAAAAAGGTGAAAAATGAGCTCCGAGAGCTCCAAATCGAAGGAAATGAAAAGGGGATTATCAGCTTATCAGCTTATCACAAGGGGCGGAGCTTATCACATGTTCTAGAAGCTTCTATGGAATTCGTACTAGTCCGTGGGCAGAGAAGAGGAGATAATCACGTGTTTACGCGGGCGGCTTCACGTCACCTGCTTGTTTATGCACATTTCGTATAGTTGGACGGGAAAGGGATTTGGGGGATTATGCCAGGCACTCAGGATTGGGAGAATCGGGGCTTCACAGTTCAGAATTGGAAAGGAAGGATTTGGATTTGGGACAATTTGAGAAAAATTGCATGGATTTAGGCTTGAAGGCTTCTGAAAACATTGAAAATCCACTGGAAACTCGGAAAGTTCCTGGAAAATCTAGAAAAACAACGTTTTTCGATCTGGAATCTTGTAATTTATTCAAATTCGCGCTATTTGATGCGTTGTCCAACGGAGCGCACTTGCATTCGGCTCCTTGTGTCGATTTACGGTGGCATTTTTTATTTTTATTTTTATTGATTTTCCACCAATTTTGTTCAAATTTCTTGATTTTTAGCTAATAATTTTCCTTTTTCTTTCTTTAAAATCAATGAATATTATAATTCCTTTCAGATAATCAACAAACACCAATAAAATCGCTGAAAAATCGGCGGAAATCGCCGAAAGCCGAAAATTTCATAAAATTCGTCGCCGATGTCAATTCTACAGTAATTCAGATAAGTTTTTCTTTTCCTTCCGACTAATTGATGCTTTGTGGTCAATTTTTAGCTCAAACCCGCCATGTTAACTCAATCAGAGCCGGAAATCCCCGATTTTCACCGAATTTCGAGGAAGACTTGCGAAATTTCACGGATTTCCCGGGAAATCGAATCAAATTCACAGCAAAGGTGACTTTTTGTTGGTTTTCCTAGATTTTTTCAATAAAAAATCCCAAAATTACAATGTTCTTGCAGAAAACGACAGAAAAACGCCAACAACAGAGAAAAATCAGTCAAAATCCCCGGAAAGCACGGATTTTCATCGCCGACAACGATTCTAACGCGGTTATAGTTAAGTTTTCATATATTTCCTAACTAAAAGATGCTTTGTGGTAACATTGCAGTGAAAACCACCAAGAAGCACCATTCGAAGTGAGAAAACCTGCCGAAATCCCAAAATTCCCCGAAAATTGATGGATTTTCCCGGAATTCCAACGTCAAATAGGAAGAACAGTGAGTTTTGCAGGGGTTTCTCAATTATTCTGCTGAAAAACCAGGAAAACCACAATTTCTCCCAGAAAACCTACAAAAAATCGCTGAAATCCAGAAAACTTGGCCGAAAATCAACAAATCGAGGATTTTCGTTGCCGACAACGACTGGATGTGGGATTAGATAAGTTTTTCTTCACTTTTCCCTCATTTCCGAATAAAACGATGCTTTGTGGGCATTTTGCAGCGCAAATCCGCTAGAAACAGCCAATTTCCACGGAAAACGCAAGAAGATCCGTCAAATTTCGAGAAAAACTGTCGGATTTTGAGGAAAATGGGCAAAAATGATAGGGAAAGTTGGTGAAAAGGGAACAATTCATTAAAAATAACAACAATTGCATAATTATCCTGCTTTTCAGGCAAAGAACGGTCTATTGGAGCTCGAGAAATCGACGACGAAAAAAAAGAAAAAAATTCATGAAAAAAAAATTTTCTAAATTTTTTCAAAAATAATTGCTCTTGCTTATATGCATCTTATAGCAAATTTGACGGTGATCAATTTTTCCTCTTGACATTTTCTCCAAAAATCAGTAGTTTTCGAGAGAAATCCAAAAAACGAATATTAATTTCCAGGCAGTCGCCAGAAATTTTTCAAAAATTTCATCAAGCTCCAACTTATATGCATTTTGTAGAAAATTCAACGCTGATCAATGTTATCTCTTGACATTTTCCCGAAAAATCGCTAGTTTTTGAGAAAAATCCAGAATACCGCACGATCATCGATTTTTGTCGCCGACAACGACTGGAGATGGGATTAGATCCCCGAATAAAATGACGCTTTGTGAGCATTTTGCAGTACAAATCCGCTGCAAACGACCAATTTCAACCAAAAATTGGAGAAATTTCAAAAGATATCGTATTGCACCAATTTGTCCCGATCTGCTGAGATATGATAATGAGTCTGAGAGCTAGAATCACCAAATCATTGTCTTTTTACCAACAAAATTTCATCTAAAGTAGAAAGAAGTAGTACTTTATTAATTGCAATATTTACAAAACGTTTCTTACATGAAAACCAAAATTAGAAAGAGTGAGGGTGTAGAAATTATGTTGGTCGTCCTTACCGGTTCTTCTGCTCGGGGCAAAATGAACAACATGTCTGTGTTGCGAAGTAGACGGAACATTGTGTGGAGCGGGAGCGTCAACATCCAGAACTTCATCTTGATCGTCCTGACCGGTTCTTCTGGCGGTCTGTTCAGCAAGCTGCCTGTCGATCTGGTTCTGAGTCTCGCGGACGGACGGTGATGCCTCCGATGGTGCTCGCCGAATGAGTTTCCTGCATTTGACGCAAAGTGTCTCTGATGTTGATCGGAACTTGTCCGACTGAGGATCTTGGAGTCCTTGGCTGGTCCGGAAGTTGATGGTCCCGCCTAAATGGTAAAGTTGAAGATAGGAATGCGTCACCGAAACACTCACTTCTTGGGCTAGTCTCGGAGTCGACGGGCCTGCTCCTCCTGCATTCCGATTTGGCGTCTTCGATGGTCCGACCTGAATGTTAAAACAAAATTTGGAATAAATACCGTAAAATCTCTATTAGTAGGGCGCCCAATAGTTTGACTTTGAGCTTCACTATCTCAAAAACTAGGAGAGTTATCAAAAAGTTGTCAACTGCAAAGTTGTAGACGAAGATTAGAACTACAACTTTGCAGTTGACAACTTTTTGATAACTCTCCTAGTTTTTGAGATAGTGAAGCTCAAAGTCAAACTATTGGGTGCCCTTCTAATAGAGGGGAACCAAAACACTCACTTGTCCAGCAGCTGGAGTCTGGAAAAGTTGGTGGTTCCAGCATTGGATCTAGCGGGAGTGGTCCCTCTCCGCTGACTCGACGGTTCCACCTAAATCAATAAAGTTGAAGTTGGAGACGCTGAAAAAGAAACACTCACGGAATCTCGAGTTGTTGAGCGACGAGAACGGCTTCCAGAAGCTTCTCCGGCAGGTCCATTATTTTCCATCCATCATTTTCCACAAAATCCATCCATAAACTTCAAAAAAATCGGTAGCCAGTAGCCTTCTTCAGAGGGCTTGAATGGCTAATTCCCAGTGTTGAGGCAAGCCTGAAATATCATCAAATTAGGAGGGAAAATAAGGAAGAAAATGGAAAAAATGAAAACCGGAGAAAAATGAGGGAATGGGGTGTGTAGAAGGCCAAGTTGTTGGGCGCAATGTTGACCGGAGGGGTGAGAGCATAGGGCTATGAAGAGACGCAGAGACAGGAAAGGCAGTTAAGAGAAAAAGTAAGGGATAGAGGTCACTTGAGACATTTCTATCAGAATCACGGGGCGAGAGAGTACAGGGCTGTGAAGAGACG
>LR539966.1:482995-503374 GCA_900536315.3 Caenorhabditis becei | reverse complement strand
ATAAAAAGTCAAAAAACCTTGCCTAGAAGCCGTATTTCAGCCAGAAACCATTTTCGTGGCGAGACCCACCAGGTGACTCGCCGCGGGGCGGCAATAATATTTGTTTTCTTATTTTCCGAACCAAAAAATCCGAAAATACAGTGCGTTTGACTGCGAAGTGTCCTGGAGCCGCAATCCACAGGATGAGCAATTGCTCACACTTGCTCATCCTAAAATTTTAGAAAAATACAAAGAACTTGACGGCAAAACGCACAATTGGCTGGTTTTCTGTTAAAATTTTAAAATCCGTATTTTAGGAAACAAATTCAGTGAAACATTTATTTTGGTAACAGTTTGAACAAAAAAACAACAAGGAAAAGAAGAAAAAAAGATTTTTTTTAAAAACTATTAATCCGAAAGATAAAACTCCTCCTCACTATCCAGCGGAACCCTCAAACCACCATCATCCGAATCATCGTAATCATAATAATTATCAGGAAATCGATCGATTTCTTCCGTTTCGGCCTTCAGAATGTCGCGGATCCACGTGTCATCTGTTTCGTATTCCGAATCCGAAAGATTCGCTGGGATAACTGTCAGCGAGTAGTATCCAGTCGGCTGGAACGTCAAAAAATGCTCGAGTCGCAGGAGAATGTGTTTTTCGGGGTTATCAGTGGAGATTCTGATAATTTCCGGGGATTTTGAGCTGAAAAATGGGAAAAATTGATTATTTTCAGCTAAAATCGATTAAAAACTCACAAAATCCTATCCTGGAACGTTCTGGCGTAGTGATCCATATCTCCGGGCGGTTTTACAGCCATTCTGACCATTTTTCCAATTTTAACGTCATTTTTTAGCCAATCCTGTAGGAGAATTGGGATTTTCGTGTATTTTTGAAGAGAAAAGGGGAATTTTACCTCAGAAAACCGAAGAATCGGGCCAAAAGAGCGAGAAGTGCGGAATTGGAACAGTTTTGCGTTGTTTACCTGGAAAATGAATTTTTTTTTAATTTTAAAAAAATATTTTTCAACATTTGGTAAAGTAAATATTCAAGAAAACTGGGAAACATTTTCAAAAAAATTTTTTTATTTCAAAAAAAAAAATTTTTTTTTGAAAACTCACCGCTGGAAGTCGCACCACATCGAAAATCGAAAAATCCTTGCTATCCCTATTACCAATCAAAATTTCCTCCACAAATTCGCATTTTCTCAAGAAAAAGTTGGAAATACGCGGATCATTACTGTCCGAGCGGAATCTCTTCAGCTTCAAAGGCTTGATTTTGGCGAATTCGGTCCAAAATGGCTTCAAATCAGTTCTCCTCATCCGGATTACCGATGAGAACTCGAAATTATCGATTTTACAATTTCCGAGGATTTGGGCGGCGCATCGGAGGGTGTTGTGATGGTTGACCTTGGATTTGAGACGAATTCGGCCGGATTTTTGGGATTTCTTGAGTTCAGCTGATAAAAAGAGCACATCTGATCGCCGATCTCTGTAGACAAGCTTCACGGATTCAAAGTGGACTGGTTTCGCGTCGTACAACATTTTTTCCAGCGAACAAGTGGATTTTAGCATCATTCTGAAAGAAAATCGGTTATTTTCGGGTTTTTCTGTTATTTTTTATACCTGCTTTTGAAATCTAAGTGTTTTACAACCTCACATTGCATTTCTATCGCTATATCACTATAACTTGTCGTTGAATCTTCAACTTCCGGTTCTTCAGGCGATTTGCTCGGATTAACATCGAGTTGCTTGAGTTTTTTGCTTACATTATTGATGGAAGTTGACATTTTTACCTGAAAATGTAAAAAAGTTGAAGAAAAACAAAAACAAAGAGGGAAATCGAGCAAAAACAGGAAAATCGCCGGAAATCCGGATAATTAATTGAAAAATCCACGATTAGCGCTCAAGCTCACGACAAGTTGCACAGCGGGCATTTTAATTGACGACAACTTGAAGAATTCACTGAAAAATGCTTCCCCTTCATTCATTTAATGTTTTACAGATCATTTTGATAACAAACAATTTTTTTCAATTTTTTACTTGTTTTTCATACAAATTTACATTAGAAACCTTCTTAATCCAGCTAGAAAACCATTAAAACCGCCCGTGACTACGGTAGCCAACTATTGCGTACTAAACACCGAACCCGACGACATTCGCTTTTTGTCGTCCTATTTTCAATTTTTCAGCTGCTAAAACGCGAGTTTCGTGCAAAAATGGGCTCGAATTTTATGGAAGAAGAGCTCGTCAGAGAGATTTCGGTACGTTTTTTCAGTTTTTCACAGAAAATCTCATAAAAATCAATGAAAATTTAGTAAAAATGCAATTTTAGGGACGCCGTACGCACGTTCTTCAAAAATTCTCAGATTTCGAGAGAAAAGCCATCGAAAAGCGACATTTGCTTGTTCAATCCGGTCAATTGCAGCGTTTTCTCAGGTAAAATCGCCGAAAAATCCAAAAAATTCTATTTTCCTTCAGAACCGCCGCGGAATTCAGTCAAACCGTCGAATCGCTCATTGAAACCGCTGAAAATGTGACAATTCGTCACAATTCTGAACATTTGGCACGTGTTCAGAAGGTTTTGAATCGATTGAGAGCAGAAGTTGAGGCGAAACGCGGAAATATCGTTTCGTTGGAAAAGGAGACCACCCGTCTCGTCGAAAATGATCATTTTGCGACGGAAGAGATTCAGGTTGGCCGGAAATTTGTTTTTTGAGTAGATTTTATCGAACTTTCCCTTTTTCCAGAAAAAATCCCACGAAATCCATGTTCGCTGGGACTATTTGCTCAGTTTGCTCGATTTGAAGTGGATGTCCGTCGAAAAAGAGCTCGATTCGCTGGAATTTGCCAGAAAGTGCAAATTTCTGCTCGAATGGATTCATAAAACCAAGGATTCGAAGCCAACAGGCGGTCAGAAAGTGTTCGACGAAATTCGCAAGTTCTCGGTCGTCTGGAACGAGATCTCCACCGTTTTCCAACAACTTCAGGATCCATCAGTGGAAGATCAGGCGAATTTTGAAAAGATCCGTGAGGAATGGGCGGAATTTCAAATTTTCGTGGATTCTCTGCTCAAGGAGCTCGACGAGAACGAACGGGTTCAGCGATTTGTCGAGAATTCCGAAGACGTGAAGGCGTGGATTCAGGAGAAGGAGACGGAGATTCTGGGCAAATATTCGAAAATGGACGTGGAAGAGGCGATGAGATATCGAAAAACGATTGAAATTGAGATAAAGAGCACGGAAAAGAGGATTCAGGAGCTCAAGGATGGACTTTTGGAGCATCTCGAGGATTCTGATGATTCAGATGACCTGCCAGAGCTTCAGAAGGCCAAGAAGCCCAATTCGGAACTCCAAAACCACGTGGATTCAGTGCAGGAACGATTCGAGATTTTCCAAAAATTCATCGAAAAATGGCGTTTCGACCTGGCGAACGCTGCAGATTTGGACAATTTGATGCGTGAATCCGAGGAGATTTTGTACTGGTGCGCCGAGAAATCCGAGGATCTGAAAGTGATGAAGGAGAGTGATAACGTTGATTTGGACGAGATTTCCATGTGGATTGAGGCGAATTCGTTCGATTTCAACTCGTGGGACAGTGTGGTGGAGGCGTTTGAGATGGGAGCGGAGGTAAGGCGAAATTTTGAAAATTTGAGCTTCTGGACAGCGTTTTTTCACTTTTTCTGATAAAAACCAGTAAAATACATGATTTTGATCATTTCTCATCAATTTTCAGTGAAAAATCACTGGGTTTCAGCTCCTTTTCCCAAAAATCAGTCATTTTTCATAAGAAATCGGTTGAAACTGATGAGAAATCACTGAAATCACGTATTTTAACAGGTTTTTATCAGAAACCAAACGGAACGGCAATAATAAACTTAAAAATAATTCCAGACGCTTCTCGAAAAACTTGTGGACTCAAAATTGGCTGAAGAACTCGAAAAAGTCCGCCAACAATACACCACTGCCAAGGAAACTGCTGAGTCCACGAATATCACGTTGGAATTGCGAATCAAGACGATCGGAGTGGAGAAACTGATCTTCCAGACGCATCAGAAGGCCGCACATCTGGTGACGATGCTTCAGAAGATTGAGAACGACGATCAGGATGAGGACAGGACGACGGATGAGTTGGAGAAGGCGTTGAGGATGAATGATGGGGTGGCGGTGAGATGTGCAAGTGTGGTGGAGCAGATCGAGACGGTCGAGGAGCAGATGCGAGAGGATTCGGAGCAATTGACGAGATTGAGCAGGAAATCGGCGGAGCAGTTGAATCAGTTGGCTGATATGAAGGAGATTCTCAAGGTGGGGCTTCATGTTGGTTTCTGGCTGAAATACGGCTTCTGGACAAGGTTTTGTCACTTTTTTCTGATAAAAACGGGTAAAATCAGGTGAATTCGATCATTTCCAGCAAAATTTCAGAAGTTTCCACCGATTTTTGGTGAAAATGAGGTGTTTTTGGTAAAAAGCGGCAAAATACCCTAAAATTCATGTTTTCGTACTGAAAATTGGTAGAAAATGCTGGAATTTGGTTGGAAATGATGAAATTCACCCATTTTCATCGAAAAAAGTGTCAAAACCTTGTCCAGAAGCCGTATTTCAGCCGGAAACCATTTTCGTGGCGAGACCCAACAGGTCAATTTCAATAAAATCTTCAGACCTCTGCATCGGAACGAAAAACCCGCCTCCAACACCTCCTGGACGACGCCTACTTTCTCGACAACTGTCACGAGATCAGAATCCACACGGAAAACGTGCTCCGAGACGGTCGAATCAAAAAGGAGGCCGTTGCGCCGATGCGTGATCAACTCGACACGTTGGATCAGCAGATTACGGTTCTGGAGAACCAGAAGACGCGCCACGTGGCACAAGACGAACTTCAGAAGGCTCGTGAGAATCTGGAGCGCATCGAGAAAGAGTACGAGAGGATGTGTGGAGCCAGTGAGGCTAGGAAAGTGGCGGAAAGGACAGAGAAGTTTGTGGAACGAGTCCAGACGTGGATTGAGCAGAGTCAGGTTTGTATTGCCTTTTTTTGAAAATTTAAAATTGAAAATCCAACAAAAACGCTAAAAAAATGAAAAATAAAACGAAAATCCCCATAAAAATGCCCAAAAAAACAAAAACCATTCTAATCATCATATTCATTCAAGGAGAAACCATTCAATTCGAAAAACCTATCAGAAATCATTTTTTAAAAATATTTTAAAGGCTTCCTAGTTGATCATGTGGAGAATTTCCTCGATAACTACCGGAATGTGGTTCTCCTTGTTTTCCTCTTGATTCTCCACATTGATCTTCTCGTCTTCTGGTTCATCCAGTCCCACCACGTCGATGATCTCGTCTTCTGGCTCCTCCACGGCTTCTGGCTCTTGCACTGGCACTGGCTGACCCCAAAAAAGATTCTGCTGCGGCTGGAAAGCCAGGAACATGGCCACTAGTTGCGGGAAATTGACGGTTTGTGCCAGCTGGGCGGCCTGAGCCAGTTGGAACTGGTTCAGCAGTGGGTTTGGAAGCGGGTTCATCAGCGGAACGGCCTGAACTGCTGGCTTCTTCGCGGCTGGGCCATTGGTGGAGTTATCGTGGTCCCGCTTGTAGTCGTTGCGGGCGTACTTATTCAGCTCCGTCTTCAGCTGGCTTATTTTGTCGTTCTGGAAATGGATTTTGATGGTTTGGAGTAATTTTTGGCTGAATTCGGCTCAAAATGGCTCTAATCCGTTAGTTTTTGGAATTCTGATAAGACTAGATTTTCCGATTCGTTATCAGTTGATAATTTCCCCTCATTTTTATCAATTCAAGCCTTCAAAAGGCCCCCAATCCCAGAATTTCGGCTAACCTTGTATCCAGTGACCGTAATGAACTCGGTTAACGGTAGTTTGAACTCTTCTCCGTCACTATCTCCGTACTTTGTAATTGTGAGCACTGCCACATATTTGTGCATGCTCTGGATGCAGATCTGAAAGATTTTTTGCAAGTTCTAGATTTTTCGCGGATTACTGTAACACCTACCGTATTCTGATCCTCTGCTCTTGGATCATTTGTGATCTTCAGGAAGCAGAATGAGATCTTCTGCTTCATCCACTTCTCTCCGGGGGCCCCTCCGAACATGTGATGGACCTCTTTGGTCTTGGCCGGAATCTGGACTCTGTTGTCAGTTCGGGTCAATTTGCGGGCTGTCCAGACGCCGTTCTTGTGAGAGTATCTGGAATTTGGGAATTTATGCATTTTTCTGAAAGGAAGGGGGCGTGGTTTCGTGGCGGGACCCATGTGGAATTCATTTTTTGTTCAAAAAGGGGCGTGGCTTTGTTGTGAGTTCACTGAACTTGAGATTTTGAGTTGAAAAGGGTGGAGCTTTTTGTTCGCTGTGAGACCAATGTGAAAAAGTTAGAAGGGGCGTGGCTTTCGTGGCGGGACCCGTGTGGAATTTATCATTTTTCAAAAAAGGTGCGTGTTTTCGCTCCAAGACCCTTATTTCCTCTACTCACCTCCTATCATCAACTCTCTCCAAGTGCACCGACGTACGGTACATGCTGTTCGCCTCGAGACCCTGAATATCAAAGTCCAGGCTCGGGAACAACGGCTTCGGGCGGTTTATTCCGATCATCTCGTTGTGTGGCTGGAATGTCTCCCATTGCGACTCGTTGGCGAGGGTGACCTTGATGGACATTATTGAAATCTGAAAATGGGGAAATTTTGGAAAGAAAGGGGGGAAACTAGAGGAAAGGGCTGGAAATCCAGAAAAATGGAGGAATAAAAAAAAGAGCTAGAATTGGAGGGGGAATGGTTAGATTTGAGAGAAAAAGGTTTGAATTTGAAAGGAAAGTGCTAACTTTGAAGGGAAGAGGCTAGTTTTAAAAGAAAGGAGCTAATTTTGAAAGGAAGGAGCCAACTTTGAAAGAAAGGGGCTAACTTTAGTAGAAAAGGGCTGAAATTGGCAGAAAGGTGCTAAATTTGCAATATAAGAGGTGACGTTGAAGGAAAGAGGCTAATTTTAAAAGAAAGGGGGTAATTTTAAAAGAAAGGTGCTTACAAGATAGAAACTGAGCCAATACCCTAGAAATTTGGTCAAAACAAGATTGGATCAGGGAAATTAGATAGAGATGGGGGAATCGGGGAAAGAATGAGGAGGAATGAGTATCCACACAAGACTGACTGTTTCTAACAGTTTTGCCGGTAGGCGGGTGCAAAATATGTGACGATGGGCGGTGTTCCACCCAAAACAGTGCGGCGTCGGGGGGTGGAGCTTCCCAGGAGGGACCGGATCCTGTGTTAGCGCGATTTTCGGGAACTTCAAAGGAAATTGGATTAAAAATGGTGAAAATCGGTTGAAATTGAGGTTTTCTGAAGAAATAGGCTTGTTTGGCGGGATTCGTTTTTTTCCTGATTTTTTGCGATTTTTTTGGGTTTTTTTGGGTTTTTTCGGAGATATTTTTGGTTGTAAAAGGCCGGGAGATGACTATCTTACAGTTTTGGGAGTTTTGGAGTTTTTTCTTTGTAGATTTGGAAGAAAAAGGCTAAATTTGAGAGAAAAAGAAGGGATTTCGGAGAAGAATGAGCCGAAATACTGAATTTTGACTGAATTTGGCCAAAAATGGGATTAGAGAATGGGAATTGGAGAGAATGAGTGGGAAAAAGTGGATTTATGATGTCCCAGGCCATTCCAGGCCATTATAAGGGATTTTTACGGGAAGGTACGTCGGAACACTCAAAACCATACCTAACAACATTGTAACAAGACGATTTTTGTCAGTTTTCCTTGATTTTGTGTTGTTGTGGTGACAGGTGACCTGATCTTGTGGCGATACCTTGTATTACCAGGGTAACACTCTTGTGTTATGACAGCTAGGTGTCGGAGCATTTTGATGATGTGTCACGGCAATTTTTGGCAAAATAGGGACAAAATGGAGGAAAAATAGAGGAAATTGAAGAATTTCGTCAAAAATCGCTGGACTTTGGGTTTTTTTTGAAGGTTATTCTGATTTTGGTAGTTTCAGAGCTGTAGTTGTCTTCTTTTTTGTTGTAATTTTGTGGTAAATGGCAAAATTTGAGAATTTTTCACCTTTTCCAATGGGTTTCTGATGATTTTTGCTTGAAAGACGATTTTTTAGAAGAATTACAGACAGATTTGAAAATTGGAAGAGAAATCAGGAATTTGAGCTTGATATCTTCGCAAATTCTTGGGAAAGTTCGAGAGAAATTGAAAGACAAAAGTTATTCCCAAATTTTCTGGAAAATCTGAATTTTTTCCATTTTGCAGACAGTTTTGAATTTTGGAAAAATTTGAATTCAGCTCATTTTTGCGAAAAATTTGATTTTCCCAATTTCCTCGATTTTACAATTCAAAAAACATAAATAAACAATGAATAAAATTATTTTTGCATCTAAAAACTTCTACTCGCTTTCAAAATTTCAAATTGACGCGCACGATATCTCGCAGCGAAAATTACAGTAAGATTTGCATTTTTCCAGTGATTTTCAACAATAATTTACACGAAAATCACTGGAAAAATGCAAATCTTACTGTAGTTTTCGCTGCGGGATATCCTGCGCGCCAATTTTAAATTTTGAATGCAAATTTCAGTTTTGAGATGCCAGAACGATAATAATATAATTCTGAAATCCGAAAAATAGTCTAAATTTCTTGAAAATCAGTAGATTTCTAAATTTCAGACATTCGACGATGAGCCCGACTCTCCGCTTCAAAACCAGCATCTTCGTCGTGTTATCACCAGTTGTAAGCACCTTCTCTCGGCTTCGGAAGCCTACAAAAAAGCGATTGATGAACGAAGAGCTGATCTGAATGATAACGATAAGGACGACGAGCCGAGATGTCTCCTTGACGGGATTCAGAAGGATTTGGACGATTTCGATGAGGCGATCCGTCAGAAATCAACGGAAACCGAGAAGATTCTGGAAGAAGCTGAACGGATGACCGAGTTGAATTCGCATAATGACTGGATCAAGGCTAAGATTAAGGTGGGAAAGAAAAAATAGAAAATTGGATTTTACCCCTTGAAACTGATAATCTCTTTATGGTTTTCAAGAATAATTCAATCTTTTGGAGAATTTGAAAATTTTTGATTTTTGGAAGTTTTCAGATTTTTAGAAATTTTAGGAAAAAATGGAAAATTGAATTTTTAGAAAAATAACTTTATTAGAAAATTAGAAATCTCTATATTTTCTTAAAAATTCCGAAATTTGCAAAACATTGCAAATATCTGAAAATTCATTTTTAAAAATGTGAAATTTTGTTTTTTACTTTAAAAAAATTAAATTTTCGAATTTATTTTGGATTTTATACACTTTTTGGAGCTTTGGTATTTTAGGATTTTCGTTTGGAAAAAATTGGAGTTCAAAATAAATTTTTGAAATTGAATTTTAAAAAATTTTTGATTTTCCAAAAACTTGCAAAAAAATCGAAGAATATCTAAATTTTGAAAAAAAAAATGCAAAAAAAATTCAACATTTGCAAAAAATTGCTGAAACCTAAAAATGCATAATAATAGTGGAATTTCCCTCTTTTTTCTGTAAAAAATTTGGGAATTTCGGGATTCTGTGAAAAAAATTGGAATTTTCAAAAATTTCAAAAACTCAAAAAATCCATCTTGATTCAATTTTCAAAAAAGTAAAAATATTCATTTTTAAGCATTTTTTTCTTTTTTTCGTTTTTTTTTCTCTCAAAAATTCTCCAATTTCTTCCAAATTCCACCTGAAACCCTACTAATTTCCAGTGTCTGGCCGCTGAACCAGTGTGGGACTCGCTTCTGGCCGCTCAGAAAATGTTGAGACGCTACGAAAAGGATTCCGAAGAGATAGAAGGCCGTCGAAAGAGCATCAACGAGTGCATGGTCCGCAGTGATAAGAGCCAGCTGATAGAGGAGATTGAGCACAATTGGAACCGCATGAAGACAATGTTCGATGAGAGAGGCGGTGTTTTGGAGAGAATGATCAAGTTGTTTGAGGTATTTTGGCGGGGTTTTTTTTTGAAAATTTGAGAAAAAAAAACACATTTTTATAAGAAATCCAACCTAAAAATCAAGTTATGATTGTAGGTTTTCCAAAAAAAAAAATTTTATTCAAAAATTTTTACTATTCAAAAATCAAAAAAAATCGTGAAAAATCCAATTTCGCTCCAAATCCGATTTTCAAAGCAGAAATCAATTGGAATTTTATTACTAATCATCTTATCAGTCGATCAATTTTTGCAATCTTTCCTCCTTATCAGGTATTGGTATCAGGTATCAGGTATTGAAACTCTTCTTCAATTTCTTGTAGCTTTGTAGAATTCGTCCCAGTTGAAAATTGGCTTCAGAATCCCAATTTCCCGATGTGTACATGAAAAAAACAGTGTTAGACGGGGTTTTCATAGCTTTTTCGATAAAATTCTCTGTGAATTCAGAAGCCTCATCGATTCGGCAAGCGCTTCTGAATCGTATCATCCAGAATCTGATCAATTGGTACATCACCGCTTCAGTAACATTCAACTCATCGGACTCTAGGGGGATTCTTAATTCTGAAGGCACAACTCACACTGTCAAGAATCCAATGACCAAGTCTCCATCGTTGAAGCTCCAGAATCCAGTAGTTGCTTGTAGAAGACTCCCAGGGTTCCATTAGTTAATTGAGCTTCAGAATTCCAAAATGACCGCCTCCAAATCCCATTTGTCCATCGAATTCACGTGAAGATCCAGTTGTTCCACGTCACTCCATCATTTCTTGTTTTTGGCTCTAGAATCCCAATTTCCCGATGTGTACATGAAAAAAACAGTGTTAGACGGGGTTTTCATAGCTTTTTCGATAAAATTCTCTGTGAATTCAGAAGCCTCATCGATTCGGCAAGCGCTTCTGAATCGTATCATCCAGAATCTGATCAATTGGTACATCACCGCTTCAGTAACATTCAACTCATCGGATTCTGGGGGATTCTTAATTCTGAAGGCACAACTCACACTGTCAACAATCCAATGGCCAAAGAGCCATCGTTGGAGCTCCAGAATTCAGTAGTTGCTTCTAGAAGAGTCCCAGGGTTCCAGTTGCCGGTTGAGCTTCAGAATTCCAAAATGACCGCCTCCAAATCCCATTTGTCCATCGAATTCACGTGAAAATCAAGCCAATCCACGTCATTCCATCATTTCTTGTTTTTCGTCTTCAGAATCCAGATTTGCTACCTGCAGAAGTCATTGACATCCAAGAAGTTGCCCGTTGAGCTCCAGAAATCCAAAATTATAGATTTCACGTGAAGCTCCAGTTCATCCAAACTGTCCCGTCATTTCTTGAAGTTTCGTAGAAGTTGTCCAAGTTGAAATTTGGCCCCAGAATCCCGATTTGCCGATGTTTACATGAAAAAACATAGTGTTAGATGGATTTTTCATAGCTTTTTCTGTGAGTTTCTAAGAATGGATTCAGAAGCCTCATCGATTCGGCAAGCGCTTCTGAATCTTATGACCCAGAATCTGATCAATTGTCACATCACCGCTTCAGTAACATTCAACTCATCGGATTCTGGTGTGATTCTGAATTCTGAAGGCATCACTCACACTGTCAAGAATCCATCCGCGTTCGATTCGTCTTCAGAATTCAGAATTGCTACCTCCAGAAGTCCTTGAGATTCAAGTTGTCAGTTGAGCTCCAGATGTCCGAAATGACAGCGTTGACGTGAAGATCCTGTTGTTCCACGTTATTCCACCATTTCTTGTTTCTTGGCTTCAGAATCCAGACGAGTTGGTACATGAAAAAAACATAGTGTTAGACGGGGGTTTTGTATAGCTTTTTCTGTGAGATTCTGAGAATGGATTCAGAAGCCTCATCGATTCGGCAAGCTTCTGAATTAACATATCCACAGTCCGATCAATTGGCACATCACCGCTTCAGTAACATTCAGCTCATCGGAATCTGGGGGATTCTGAATTCTGAAGGCATAACTCACACTGTCAAGAATCCATGGGTCCCAGTGATCAGTTGAGCTCCAGAAGTCCGAAATGAGGTCGTCAGAATCCCAATTTCCACGTGAAGCTCCAGTTCATCCAAACTGTCCCATCATTTCTTGAAGTAGTGTTAGAATTCGTCCCAGTTGAAAATTGGCTCCAGAATCTCACGATGACGTTGCGTACATGAAAAGAACATAGTGTTAGATGGATTTTTCATAGCTTTTTCTGGAGGATTCTGAGACTAGATTCAGAAGCCTCATCGATTCGGCAAGCGCTTCTGAATCGTATGATCCAGAATCCGATCAATTGTCACATCACCGCTTCAGTAACATTCAACTCATCGGACTCTAGGGGGATTCTGAATTCTGAAGGCACAACTCACACTGTCAAGAATCCAATGACCAAGTCTCCATCGTTGAAGCTCCAGAATCCAGTAGTTGCTTGTAGAAGACTCCCAGGGTTCCATTAGTTAATTGAGCTTCAGAATTCCAAAATGACAGCCTCCAAATCCCATTTGTCCATCGAATTCACGTGAAGATCCAGTTGTTCCACGTCACTCCATCATTTCTTGTTTTTGGCTCTAGAATCCGTTGATTTGTCGATGTGTACATGAAAAAAACCTTGTTAAACGGGGTTTTCAATGATTTTTCTACTGAATTCTTTGTGGATTCAGAAGCCTCATCGATTCGGCAAGCGCTTCTGAATCGTATGATCCAGAATCTGATCAATTGTCACATCACCGCTTCAGTAACATTCAACTCATCGGATTCTGGGGGATTCTGAATTCTGAAGGCATAACTCACACTGTCAAGAATCCAATGGCCAAAGGGTCCATCGTTGGGGCTCCAGAATCCAGTTTCTTCTTCCAGAAGACCAAGTGAACCTTCCTCCAAGTGCCGAATAGCAAAAACTGATTCTCCGGATGTTTCCAGCCCCTTTTATATGCAACTGATAAGATCTAGCCTAGAAAATCACGTGATAAATGATAACGTAAAAATAGTCTAGTTTTCATGTTTTTTTGAAAAAAAAAACATAGAAAAAAAGAGGTTCACGTGGAAAAAATCGACGAAGTTCAAAAAAATCAGAAACAAAATCCAAAAAAAAAAAATTCCAAAAAAAAAAATGATTTTTTCAATCTCTACAATTTCTAAAAGTTTTGATAAGCGGAAAATTCCTAATCAATAGATGTTTCGGAATCAAAATTTGAAGCGAAATTTAATTTTTCTAGGAGTTTTCAGCCGAAATCTCCATTTTTCTCCATTTTTTCAATTTCTTTCCAGTACGACGAGGAATCGAACACGACGGCCGAGTGGCTTCGCGAGAAGATGATATACGCCGACGCGATCGAGCCCAAAGACGACGAATCGATAAATCGGGTTCAGAA
Organism: Caenorhabditis becei; assembly: GCA_900536315.3. Classification (NCBI taxonomy): domain Eukaryota; kingdom Metazoa; phylum Nematoda; class Chromadorea; order Rhabditida; family Rhabditidae; genus Caenorhabditis; species Caenorhabditis becei. The sequence goes on along the minus strand of LR539966.1, from coordinate 490,088 downwards.
GAAGAAGTTGGAGGTGTTGGCCGATGATGTCGACAGCTACAAACCCAAAATTGTCGAAACGCACGCTTTGTTGGGTTAGTTTGGAGTTTTCGGGATTTTTGGGATTCTAGAAAAATCTGGAACATTAAAAAAACATAGAAAACAGAAAAACAGGCAAGAAATTCCAGAAAAAGTGATTTATCTGGGTTAAAAATTGGGTCCTGTCACGAAAAATGGTTTTTGGCTGAAATGGGTGGCGAGACCCGACTCGTCGCGGGACGGCAATGATAGAAAACAGAAAAACAGGCTAGAAATTTCAGAAAAATGACTTTTTTAATTCCAAAAGAACATATGGGCCAAAAATTGTGTCCTAGCATGAAAGTCATTAGTTCCAGTATTTTTGTAATTCTGAAAAATACCAAAGTTCAGATTTCCCAATTTTTCCAATGTTTTCCCCAATTTCCTCCATTTCCAGAAGATGCCCTTGTCACTCCGAACACCAAAGACGCTCTCTCCCCACAAGTTCTCAAATTCAAATCCGCCCTGACCCGAAAACAAGGAGAAATCGAATCGGACTACGTCGCGCTGAAGCGTCTGATCGAGAAGAAGCTCAAGGAGCTGAGGAATCTGATTCAGGATTCTGACATCATCCGGGAAATCGCCGACATGGAGAAGTGGATCGAGGAGGAGGAGGCACTTCTGAATCGACAGCTCTCCGCGGATTCAGATGAGCTCGCGGAGCATCTGGACGACGTGACGACGAATCTGCAGAGACGTCGGGCGAATCTGACGGAGATCAAGTGCCAGGGAATGTGCCAGGGACAACTTCAGACTCACCGCATCGACGAGGCCTTCTCGATGCTCGACGTCTTCTCGTTCGAGCTCGATCGCATCCGACAACGGGCTCGGCGAGCTGCGATTCTGAAGGCGTTGACGGCAGAGGTGGAAGACGTGATTGGTGGGATTCAGACGACGTGTGAGAAGATTGAGATGAAGCAGAGTGTTGGGAGACGCAAGGGAGTCGTTGGTGATGTGCATGTGGGTTTTTTTGGAATTTAAAATGTTTAATTTTGAAAAAATTAAACATTTTAAAACATTTTCGGTGAATTTTGCGATTTCCCCCCGAAAAATGGCTATTTTTTCAAAAAAATTGTAAAATTCCCATTTTTACCGCTAATTTACATTCGAAACCAACAATCAATCAGAAATTTCCCACTGATCAGCTTATCAGTTAACCCCTTATTGATATCTCTACTCCTTATCGAGTTTCCAGTAAAATTCTAACTTTGTTGCTCTTAAAGACGGGTCTCCACTGATAAAAAAGTGATCAAGCTTATCAGTAGGAAAATTGTGATTTATTGATTTTTTGGAATTGAAATTTTGGTGAAAACTGGAAATTTAGTGATTTTTTGAAATTTGAAACTGATGTTCCCAAATTTCTTCTGAATTTTTTCAAAATCAAGTTTTTCTCAATTTCCAGAACCTTGACGGTGATCTCGAAACGCTGAGAAGACGTGTCATTTCGAGTCTGAACAAGGCGAAAGACGTGAGAAGTGCGAATGCAGAGCTGGCTCCGCAAGTCTATGATCTCGAAGAACGGCTGGAGAAGGAGTGGACGGAGGTGAGCAGATCGGCCGAGGAACGCAAGAAACGGACGGAACGGGGCAGGATGCTCGCCGAGTTGGAGCAAGAACTGATGGATATGGAGCAGTGGGTTGATACGTTCAATGAGGAGGTCATTGTGGTCACTGGTGGAATACATGACGGATTGGGAGTTCAAGTTGGATTGGAGAGTATTGATACGTGGAGGTTGGTTATGATTTTGGGGAAATTTTGAAAATTTTTGAAAAATCTGATTTTTTCCAGTTTTTATTTTTTTAATGAAACATGATTATTGAAAATTAAAAATAAAACAGCTATTATCTGAAAAAAATGTCAGATTTTTTTTTCAACATTTTTGTTTTTTTGTTGTGAATTTTACTCATTTTGAGCTGTTTTTTTGAAAAACTTGATTCAAAAAAATTATTTCTTTATTTTTGGAAATTTCTGGAAATATGGCAGTTTTTTTCAGATTTTTCTATAATTTTTCAGGTGATTTTTTGAAAATTTTGAATTTTTCAGGAATTTTAGAATTTTTTTTTAAAATTTATTTTTCTGAAAGTGCGGAATATTTTTTCTAGATTTTTTGACATTTTTCTAGCGATTTTAGAAAATTCTGGAATTTTCCTGAAATTTTGTGATTTTTACAATTTTTTGGTTTTCAATTTTCTAAAAATAGGAAAATCTCAATTTGATTGAAATATTTTTTTCAAACCTAAAATTTTGAAAATTCATGAATTTCTAGAAATTTCCAGAATCTGCAAGTCAAATTTTTGTATTTTCCCTATTTTTCCTTTTTTTAAGAAACAAATTTCTTCATTTTCCCCCAATATTTCCAGAGAAGAGCTGTCTCACCGTGTGGACCAACTCGGTGCCGTCAAGAACCTTCTCGCCTCGGTCCTGAACACCATCTCGGCCCAAGACGAACGTAATCAGTGGCTCGGACGAGTTGCTGATATCGAAAGTGATTTGGTGAAGGCGCGAAAGACGATCGACGCGAAACAAGACGAGCTCAGCGAGTTTTCGAATATTCTCGGCGCCGAACGGGACTGTGATCGGTTGTGGAAATGGGTGAACGGGAAGAGGGAACAGCTGGAAACGGACGGATCGGGCGGATCGGCGAAGACGGTGATGAGACGGATGAGTGAGATCGAGAAGATGATGATCAGTAGGGTCGGAGAGGTCGAACAGCTCAGAGAGTTCTTGGAGGAGATCAAGAACAGCAAGAAACCCAGTAGTTTCAAGGTGCGCTTTTTTTTTATTTTTAAAAATTGAATTTCTGGCCAAAATCTGGCCAAAAATGTTCCCATAAATTCAAATTTTACATCTTGAATTCAGTAGAAACTAGCTTTTTTTTAATTGAAAAATGTAAAATAAAATTTCTAAAACCGGCAAAAAACTTTCAAATTCTCAAAAACTGAAAAAAAACAAATTCTGGAAGAATTCCAGTCAAATTCCAGCGATTTCTTCCTATTTTTTGGGAAAATCATAAATTCTCTGCTGAAATTGCTCGAAATTCACTGAAATCTACCGAATTTCTCAATTTCTACTGATTTCCAAATGAAAAAAAAAGAAATGTTGTCTCTAGGAGCTCAGGATTCGTCAAAACCAGAAAATTTTCATTTTTCCGTGTTTTTCGGCTATTTTTGAGTTTTTCCGACTATTTTTGAATGAATTATTGCATTTTTCGCATTTCCTGACAATCTTTTACTCGAAAACAGCTTGAAAACAGTGAAAATGCCAATCTTACTGTAGTTTTCGCTGCGAGATATCCTAAGCGCCAATTTCGAAGCTTTGAATGCAATATTCAGTTTTGAGATTTCAAAATTAGGGGAAAACTTTCAAATTCTCAAAATTCAAAAAACAAATAATGAAATGATACTGCGAATTCCTAAAAAACTCCTTGAATTCTCTAAAGTTCCCTAAAAATGTGAAAATTTTGAAATTTGCAGAGCAACGAGCTCGAAGACAAGTTCGAGCGACTCGACGAGGAATGGAAACTGCTGGAAGAGGAGTTGAGACGTCGAGAAGTGGATCTGAACGAGTCGATGTCACAGTTGTTGATGGACGAACAGTTTGAGAAGATTCAGATGTGGATTCAGGAGAGAAACGAACAGGTTGAAGAGGTTAGTGATAAGGATTGATAAGAAAAGGGAGTGATATCGAATATTCAGTATGAAATTTAGAGAAAAATGAGAATTCTAGAATTTTAAATAGAAATTTCGAGGATTTTAGTGAAATCTTGATTTTTAAAGGAAAGTTAACTTTTCGGATTTTTAGAAAAATTAATTTGGAAATTTTGAGGGAAAATGAGATTTCCTGCGCTTTTTTACAGGAAAATTGGGGGATTTTTGTGAAATGTTGATTTTTTTAACACTTCCTACTTTCGGGAATTTTCTAAAAAATCAATTTTGGCATTTGGATGAGAAATGGGATTTTTTGGTTTTTTTTAGAAAATTCATTTTCAATTTTACACATTTTTCAGAAAATTTTTGAATTTCTGAAAAAATAATAATTTTTTGAAAACGTGTAAAAATGGGATTTTCTAAGATCTGCAATTAAAAAAAAAATGATTTTTTGGAAAATTTGCTTCAATTTTTACCATTTTTCGAAAAATTTCTAAATCTCTGATAAATTGGATTTTCAATAAAAAAAAATGCGAAAATTGGATTTTCTAAATTCTGTAACTAAAAAAAATGTTTTTTTTTTCAAATCTTCACTAATTTCCTCCATTTTCCTCCAGGAAGACCCCTCCACGAAACCATCAGACATTGATCGTCGCCAAAAACAATACGAGAAGCTCTCTTCGGAAATCGCCGAATACCTTCCAATCTACCAGGATTTCCTTCAAAACGAGCAGCTCGACGACGAAAAGGTCACGGTTATTCGCGAGATGTGGAGTTCGCTGATCGAAACCACGACGATCCGTCAGAAGGCGCTCAGTGAGGAGATTCAGAAGAATCGGCTTCTGGAGATGCTCGATGACCTGGGAATCTGGTTGACAGATGCGGAGACGGAAGTTCACTCAGCTGTCAACTTTACCAGTTTGTACAGTAATCTGGACGCTGAAAAGGCCACCCGGAGACTGATAACGATCAATGAGCAGGCTGGTGATAAGGATGAGGTGTTGAGAAGAGTCCGTGCGGATCCGGCGACTGATAGTGTTGTCGAGAAGCTGAGGAATGGGCTCGCCGAGCTCAAAGAGCTAATAAAGACCAATTGTGAGGACTTGGAGATCTGGAAGAGCATGCAGGATGTCGTCAAGGCCATGGATGATGAAATTTGTTGGTTCAAGTGAGTTTTTTCAGTGATTTTTGCTGTTTTTTAAATAAAAAAAATGATTTTAAGTGATTTTTGATTTTTTTTCAAATTTTCAAAAAAAAAAGATTTTTTTCTGAAATCCCCCGGATTTTCAGATTTTTTTTCTGAAAATTAGCGAAATTTCATGGATTTTTAAAATGATTTTTGGGGCTAAATTTGATTGTGAAAAATGAGAAAAACTTGATTTTTGGCGATTTTTCAATATGAAAATTGGGAAAAAATTGGCGGAAAAATTGAATTTCTGAATTTTTCATTAGCAGGAATTTTACATTTTTCTCCTATTTTTCTGAATTTTCTAAATATTTTTTTCTGGAAAAAATGAGCAATTTATGAACCTTGACGATTTTTTTTCTGTTTCGAAAAATATTTTTCAAGATTTTTTTATTTCTTTTTGCTTTTTTCTCTGGAAATTTCTGACTTCTGCCTTCCAAAAATTTCAAAATCTTTTTTTTTACAATTTTCAAAAATTATCTAATTTCTCTGAAATTTGGAGCATAAAAATCACAATTTTTAGATTTTCTAGGTTGTTTCTGTTTCAAAAAATTTAATTTTTTAATTTTTCTTTATTCAGAAAAAAGATTGGATTATAGACTTTCAAAATCTCTATTTTTATCTGATTCTGCTCAAAATTCCCTAAAAATCGTCCCAGATTCTAGCAGAAAGGGGTGATTTCTAGGCAAATTTGAATAAAATCATAATTTACTTCAGAGAGCTCTCTGTGATCGTCTCCTCAACTGACGTCGGCCACGACACCTCCTCCCTCGAAGTGAACCGTCGCAAACATCAGAGAATCCAGCTGGAAACGGAACGTCGCAAGCAGAAAGTCGCCAAGATCATTGATAAGACGACTGATTTGATGTCCCGTCGAAACCGTCCGTCTCTCTACTCGAAAATCGACGAAATCGACGAAAAACTCGGTCAGATGACGGAACTCATTGAGAATAACAGACAAATCGGCGATATTCGAACTCATCGAATCGAGAAATGGGCGGATTACTTCCAGTTGATCGATGAGTTACGGGAGAAGGAGCACGCTTTGGAGCACATTCGGGAAACGGTCAAGAAGACGGGCATTCCGCCGGAAACGCTGTTGGCAGAGGTTGAGAGGAAGATCGAGGTGTTGGAGACGATTGGAGAACAGATGGATCCACTCAAGGTGACCTTTTTTGAAATTTGAAATTTTTTTTTAAATTCCCGCTTTTTTCTGGGAAAATTGGTTGTTGGAAAATTGATAATTGAAAGAGAAAAAAATGTGCAAAAATCCCTTTTCCATATAAAAATTGATTTGAAAAAATTATTTTTCCACTAGAAAAATTTCAGAGATTTCTATATTTATTTTGGGAAAAATTCCGAATTTTTTAGATTTTTAATAATTTTTTCCTCTATTTGGAATTTTTTTAATAAAAAAAATGCGAACGTTTGGATTTTTTTGTTATTTGGAAAAAATCAAATTTTGAAAAAAAAAAAATGAAAAACAAGTAGATTTAAATTTTTTATGTGAAAATTGGTGAAAATTAATCTACAAAAATCACTTCTTCTGCATAAAAATTTATTTTAAAAATTTATTTTTTACTATTAAAAGTAACAGAATTTTCCAAATTTTGTATAGGAAAAATTCGGAATTTTCTAGATTTTTAAAAAAAATTTTTCCAGTTGGTCGAATTTTTTATTTTGCAAAAAAATATGCAAATGTGAGAAAATTAGATTTTTTGTTGCTGGGAAAAATTCAAATTCTCTCAATTTTTTACTTTTCAAACTGCCTCAAAATTTCGGCAAATTGGGGTTTTCTGATTTTCTAAAATTTCTCTATTTTTGTCTGATTTTTTTTCCTGAAATTTCCAATTTTCCCCCATTTTCAGCGTGTCGCCGAGGAGATGACATCCGACGAAGTGATCAGAATGAAGGCCGCTGAGAATCAAGTTGACAAGCTCAAAGACGACTGGCAGACACTGACGGAACAGATGCTCCAGAAGCAACACGACCTGCAGAAGGCTATTCAGAAGGCCAAGTTCTCGTGGAGATGTGATACGGCTTGTCAGTGTATCAGGGATCAAGAGGAGAAGATTGCGAATTTGGTCAAACAGAAGAAGGTGAGATTTGACGTGAAAAATCTAGGTCACCACGTGAAAAATCTAGGTCACCACGTGAAAAATCTAGGTCACCACGTGAAAAATCTAGGTCACCACGTGAAAAA
>LR539966.1:458355-481040 GCA_900536315.3 Caenorhabditis becei | reverse complement strand
CGTGAAAAATCTAGATCATCACGTGAAAAATCTAGGTCAACACGTGAAAAATTTAGGTCAACACGTGAAAAATTTAGGTCATCAAGTTCTTTTTCCAGCCTACTTCGAACTTCGAACAAGCTGCGTGGCACGGGACGCAGAGTTTTGTGGAAAGCTACGAACGGGAGACGATTCGAAAATTGAAGGAAACGGATGTGGAGGATGAGGATCGGAAACTGGACGCAGTGGAGGAGAGGCTCAATTCATTGAAAAAACAGTTGGGACTGTTGGAGGAGAAGATTGGCAAGGATCAGCACAGGAAGGAGAGGGTCCAGAAGATCCAGGTGGGCGGGTTTTTTGAAATTTTGTGAATTGAAAATTTCTGAATTGTTGGAAAAGGGAGAAAACTGATATTTCAGAACTTTTTGATTTTCAGAATTTTCAAAAATCGAAGAAAAAAAAAGTTTGATTTTCAGATTTTTTTTAAATTTCAAAAAATTATAAAATTTCTAGAATTAAAAATACATTTTAAAAAACAGTTTTTTATTTCAAAATTTTTATGTGAAGTTATAATTTTTCTTAATTTTTTAGAAAGAAAAATTTGAAAAATGATTTCTGTAATTACCAGAAAATTTCAATTTCAATTTCAAAAAATCCGGAAAATTTGAATTTTTTCAATTTTTATGAATTTCCGAAAATTCTGATTTTAGAATTTTTTGAAAATTAAAATTCTATCAATTCTCCTTTTTTCCAAATTGAAAATTCTTTTTTTTTTCTAATTTTCCTAATGTTTGACTATTTTCACATGTATTTTTTCTCCAGGACGACTACACGAAGCACGCTTGCGAACTGGCCAACTGGCTGGAACAAGCCGAAGAAGACGTGGCAGACGTGGTGTGGTTCCAGACGAAGGATTCATCAGAAGACTGCCGTCGTACCCTTCTGGAGATCCTCGACATGCTCCGAAACGAAAAAGTCGAAGTGCTCGGCGAGCTGGAACTGTTGGAAGTCGAGTTGGCGGAGCTGAACGAAGACGTGAACACTTTCACGTGGTACTCGTACAAGACCCTGGCGACCCGAATGGAACGACTCGATCAGACCATCTCGGACCGCGTCAGAATCGTCGATGACGAGATCCACCGTCATCTGGAGAACGAGAAGATCTGCGAGGAAGCGGCCAGGACTCTGACCATGTGCCGGGAGATCCTCATCGAGTCCAAGAAGGAATTAGAGGCGTTGGGACAGTTGAAGCTTGATGAGCAGAGGCAGAAACTTCAGGTTAGAGGGTTTTTGGATTTTTGGAAAATTTGAAAATTGGGAAAAAATTGCTGATTTTTTTAAAAATTGAATTTTTGAGAAAAGTTGAAAGAGAAAAAATGAAAAAAATTGGAATTGTTTTCCAAAAGTCACAATTTTTCAATCTGTATTTTTTTTAATTTTGAAAAGTTGAAAAAATAAATTTTAATTTTTTTCTGGAAATTTGATTTTTCCTAGTTTTTTTTTTCAGAATTCAGATTTTTTTTCAATTTTTTTGAAGCTCTAAATTGTTTTTCAAAATTCCGGTTTTTTTTTTAAATTTCCTGGTTTTCCAAAAAAGAATTCTATTTTTTCCTGGTTTTTAGAATCTAAATTTTAGTAAAAAATTTATTTTTTTGGAAAACCAATTTTTTTTTCTAATTTTTTAGATATTTTCCTAAATTTTGGAATTTTTAATTTAAAAAAATCTTTTTTTTTAGTTCCTGGAATTTTTTTCCCATTTTTTTCGAAATTTTCGAACATTTCTTTTTTCCTTCCAGGAGCTCATCGAGAAAGTCAAAGGAAGCGGAATGATCCGTCAACTGGAGCAGTGGAGAAGTCTGATGGGCTCTCGATACATCTTCGACAACAAGTTCACGGCGGCGACGCCCCACGGAGTCCTTGTGGACACTTGTCACTGTCTGGAGCTGATGAGCAGCATGTTGAGAAGTGTGGAGCAGTCGATTGGTGAGAGGAACAGCAGCGGAGTCACCGAGAAACAGTTGAGGGAGTTCGAGATGGCTTTCGAGTATTTTGATCGGGTGAGTACTTGGAAAATGGAGGAAATCAGGTGTTTTTAGGGAAAATATTTTTTAATTTCTGATTTTTGGGGAATTTGTGACTATTTTTCCTTGATTTTAAAAAAATCTGGAATTTCTGCCATTTTTAAAAAAATTAAACGAAATTTCAAAAAAAAAAAATCACGAAAATTCAGTTTTTGACTAAAATTCGGGTTTCTGGACACTAATCAACTGGGAATTCCCCACTGATCAGCTTATCAGTTGGACACTTTTTAGAAGCTTCACTACTAATCAAGTTATCAGTGACAAACTGATAAGCATGGAAATTTTGATAAAATAAAAATTTGAGCATTGAATTTGAGGAAAAAATTTTCCAATTAAAAAAAATTCAAAAAGTTTTTTTTGTTGAAAATCTAAATTTTTATTGATTTTCTCATGTTCTGATGAGATTTTTTCGTTTCTTTTTTTTCCAAAATTACATTCATTTTTTGTTCAGGAACGCAAAGGTTGGCTGGATTACGAGCGATTCGAGTTGTGCCTGAAATCGCAAGGATACGAGTTCACCATCGAGTCGGCCACCGTCGAGACCATGACGATTCTGGATCCAACGACGTCTGGTAGGATTCAGAAGACGGACTACATGAGATGGATGGTGAAGAACGAGACGACCAACATCTATGATGATCACTCGGCCATCGAGGAGGCACTCAAGAGTCTCGATGCTAGGAAATTGTCCGATGTGAGCATTTTTGAAAAAATTGAAAATTCTGGAAGAAGGGAATTTTTAATCATTGGAAAATTAGTGTTTTTTTTAATTTTTAAGAAAAAAAATTTGGGTTTTGAAAAATTTATTTGAGAAATTCAAAAATTCAAAAAAAAAATGAAATTCTGATTTCCACATTTTTAATTTTAATTTAATTTTTTTGCCAATTTTCTGGAAATTTTTCAAACAAAAAAATATTATTTTAATTTTCAAAAAAATCTGATTTCAAAATTTTTATGGTTTTTTCTGAATTTTTGTGGATTTTTTGAAAATGCATGTTTTCTGTCTTTCTAAAGTTTCGAATTTTTAAAAAAAAATTTCCAAATTTCCGGGTCTCACCACGAAAACTGCAAAAAACTTCAAAAATAATTTTTCCAGATTCTTTGAAAATTAATTTTTGCGTCTTGCAGCGAATTTAGAATTTTTCTTTTTTTTTTCAAATTTAAATTCTCAAAATTTTTTAAAAATTGGTCTGCGGTCTGCAATTTTAGAAAATAAGAAAATTCCAATTTTCCAATTTTTCAGAAGAAAAATCCTTTTTTTTCTCAATTTCCCCGCATTTTTTTTTCAAATTCCAAATTTTTAGGTCTTTCAGTGAATAGAATGTAGATTTTTTTCTTTCAAAATTCAAATTTCCAATTTAAAAAAGATCTGCAATTTTGGAAAATGCCAAACTTCTCTACTTTTCAGAACAAAAATCCTTCTCAATTTCCCCTATAATTTTCAGAGCATGTCGCGCAAAGAAGCCGAGTTCTTCATGCGAAAAATCGCAAAGCACACTGAAACATTCACCGAACACATTCATCTCGAGTACAAGGACTTTGTCGACTCGTTTTATTGAATTCCTTATCGATAAGACTGTTTATTGATATGATTTATTGGATTTTTAATGAAAAACTGTTTTGCGTAGAAGTAGATAAGAAATGATAAGATTTTATAAGAAAAACATGATCAATCGATTTTTTTTGTAATAGGATAATGATGCTGATTTGTAATAAAGTGTTCGTTGGTTGTTGTTTTTTTACTTTTTTTTCAGAATTTTCGTTTTTCTATCGATCGGGTATCTTCAGATTTTCTTATCAGTTGTTATCATTATCAGATATTCAGATAATGATAAAAATTCGGAAGAGAAGTAATCCACAAGCAGAAACGATACCAACCAACAAGATTTTATGTGGAGTGAGTGTTTTGTGAAAAATTTAATTTATTTGAAATTTGATGGAAAAATCAATAAATGGATTTTTCAAAAAAGTTGAAAAATATTCGAAATAAATTTTTGAAATTGTAAAAAATTATTTAAAAAATCAATACATTTTCGGAAATTTTTTTATTGAAAATGTTTAATTTTTCTAATTTTTACCAGAATTTCCCAGAGTTTTTCATTTGAAAAAAAACGAACAAAAAAAAATTCTTTTTTGAAAGTTGAAAAATGCTGCAAATCAAATTTTGAAACTGTAAAAAATAAAACAAAAAAAATAATTTTTGGAAATTTTTTAATTTAAATTTTTTTTTGATTTTTCTTATTTTTTTCCAATTTTCTAGAGTTTTTATTCAAAAAAATGTAAAAACATTGAAATCAATATTTTCAAAATTTTCTGATTTTTTCCAGAATTTTCCCTAGTTTTCCGAAAATTTTTTCGATTTTTGACCGATTTTTCTTTTTTTTTTAATATAAAAAATAGCTGATAATTAACCGGATTCTTTTGAATTGTTCCAAATTTTATTGGGATTTTTCGAAATTTTTGAAAAAAAATTGGGAAAATGCTCACAATGTATTTTTTAAATTGTAAAAAATACAAATAAAAAGTTTTATTAAAAACTGCATTCTTGGGAATTTTCTTAATTGAAAATATTCCAATTTTTCGAAAAAATATTCTGAAAATTTCCTAGCTTTTTCAGATTTTTCAAATTTTCAGTTTTTTGCCTAAAATTCCAGTTAAGTGGGTTTTTCAAAATAATTTATTTCCTGAAACTTGCAATCTTTTTTCAGATATTACGAAGAACAACCTCATCAGACAGCCTCAAAAAGCCGTATCGAACCGTGGCATTCGTTGATGAAATCGGAAAACCGCTTGTTGATTACAGATATTTGCCGCCGAAAGGAGACGATTGTGAGCAATTAAAAAAAAATTTTTTGAGAATTTTTAAAAAATTGGAAAACCTTGAAAATTAGTTCAAAAACTTTGAAATAGACAATTTGATCAGAACTTTGAATTAAAAAAAAATTTTTTCCTAAATTTCATTTTTTTTAATTCGTTCTGGTTATAAATTAAATTTTTTTTAATTTCTCAAAAAAAAACAATGTTCAAAACGTCAAAATAGACAGTTTCAGCTAAAAATTTGAAATTGAAAAAATGCAATTTTTAAAAAAAATTCTAAAAAATCGATTCTCGTTTTTTTTTTAATTTTTCAAATAATTTTTATTAAATTTGGATGTAAATGTTTGAAATTGACGATTTTACCCTTAATTTTTTAAAAATTTTTTAAAATTTATTTTTTACATCATTTCCTATTTTTTCCTCTAATTCCCTGCCATTTTTCAGCCCAAATCCCGTCTGGCCACGCCCATCATCATCAAAAAACGTCTGGAAAATATATGCACCATGAACGAGTCGAAACACTGCCAAAATGGAAATTAATCGGTGTGAAAGGGGCCAGAAAACCGAGGGAACAGTCGGAAATGGGCAAGATTGAAGAGGAGAGGTTGGACAGATTGGGCATCTCAAGGGCACCGCTTTTTGGGTGAGCTGGGGAATGTTTGGAAAATAAAAACTGAAAAATAAAACATTATTGAAAAAAATCCTGGTAAATTAAATGAGAATTGGAAAAATAAGCAATATGTTTTTTTTTAATTTTTAAATTTTCAAAATTTCAAAATAGATTATTATTATCTCCTAGCCAATAATAAAATTGAAACAGAATATTTCTAATAAAAAATTTTTTAAATTCCATTTTTTTCCAAATTTTCGAAAGTTCTAATTTTTCAAAACACTTTTCCAGATTTTTTTTCTTGCAAAAACATAAAAATCTAGAAGAATCCGGAAAATTGTATAATTTTTTCGAATTCTGGATATCCAGCTGGATTAAAAGAAATTGCATTTTCTAGAGAAAGGTAAAATTTCAGATGATCTTTTCTGATTTTTCTACTCATTTTCTAACCGAAAAAATGTGTTTTTGAATTTTGATTTTTTGAAAATCCAATTTTTTATTTTTCCAATCTTTTTCTAAAAAATGATGGATTTCTACAAAAATCCGGAGAATTTTTAATTTTTTTCCTGGATTTTTCTGAAAAATTTGAATATTTTCCAGCTGAAATTCAGAATTTCTGGATTTTTCAAATTTTCAAAATGTATCCAGATCTTGCAAATTTAACAGAATTCACAGATTTTTCTGGAATTTTCAAAATTTTCTGAAAAATAGTGATTTTTTTTTAAATTTTCCATTTTCTTCAAAAACTTCCTCAGAAAAAATGTTCTTCTATTTTTCTTTTTTTTTTCTTCAACTTTCACTTGTTGCAGAACATTCGAAACGATTGAATCGATCAATCTGATCCCCGATGCAATCCTGCGTGCCCGTGCTCCAGTCCCTCGAATTCCACTGACAGATCCCTCTTTGGACCCCCAAATCTCGTATGAACAAGTCTTCGAACAGCCCCCGAAACCGAGTTTTAATGTGATAAATTTGATGGCTCAACTGAAACAAAGAGGGCTTATTTCCAATGAACAGACGGAAGATCAACAGCAGAAGAAGGTGGAAAAACCGCAAAAGGTTACATTTTTAGAAAAATCGATAATTGATTTTTTGCTATTTTTGAAGCCCACATGGCCAATTTCCATGCGCTGAAAATCTGGAATTTTTAATTTTTTTTCAAAATTAAAATTCTAGATTTTTGCATGGAAATTGGTCGTGTGGGCGCTGAATTACGTTTGATTTTTTTGGAATTATTTTAGATTTTTCTAGAATTAATCTGGAATTTTTTGGAATTTTCTAGAAATTTTCTAGATTTTTAAGGATTTTTTGGAATTTTTCTAGAATTTTTTTTGGAATTTTCTGAAATTTGTAGGCTTTTTTGAGATTTTTTTGTTATTTCTTATCATTCTTATCAGTAGAGCGAATTTCCAGAAATCGCGTTGGAACCAGCAAAACACGCCGAAAATCGATAAGGCCTGCAAGTTTTTCATCAATAATCCCGGTGGATGCAGTCATGGAGAGAAGTGTCGATTCCAGCATAATGAGGAGGAGGTTGGTGATAAGAGTGATAAGGAATTGGTGATAAAAGGGTTATGGTAGAGTTGTGGAGTAGGTGATAAGAAAAATTGATAACCTTTTTTCCAATTTTCAGAAAAATTTTAGTTGGGTCTAGTGATAAATTTAAAAAATTCAACAAAAATTCGTTTTTTTTCAATTTTGAAAAATTCTAAATTTAAAAATAACAGTTTCAATTTCAAAAATAGGAAACAATTATTGATTTTTTCGAAATTCCAACAAAAAAAATTTTTTTTCAGAAAATTTATTATTTTTAGAAATAAAACAATATATTTTTTTTAATATTTTTAGAAATAAAACATTTCATCATGAAAATTCTAAATTTAAAAATAAAAATTTCAGTTTCAAAAATAGAACGAAATTATTGATTTCTTTTCAAAATTCCAAAGAAAATAATAGAAAAAACTGGATTCAAAAATTATTTTATTTTATTTTTATTTTTGAATTTTGATTTTTCAAAATTTATTTTTGGAACAGTATTTTTTTATTTTTATAAAATTTTTCCAAAATTCCCTCAAATTTTCCAAACCATTTTTTTTACAATTTGTCAATTTCAAAAAATTCAAAATCAATTCTTAAAAACATTTTTTGAAAAAATTCCAGCGAACCCAACGTCAACTGGAACTCCAACAAATAGAACTACTCGAAAAATCATCAAAATCCTCTGCAAAAAAACCGGAAAATTCATGGCGCCGCCCGCCTTATCACCGTCATCGCACCGACGAAAAACGACGTGAAAATCGGCGAAAATCTCGATCGAGAAGCCCCAAACGACGTGACTGATAAGGATTTGGTGATAACTGATAAGATATCTTTTTTCAGAATTTTTCCCTTTTTTTCCCATATTTTTTGACATGATGATTATCGATTTTTCATAAGATAAGCCTCAGTTTACTTGAATGTGTTAATCAAATCATGTTATCAGTTATCAATTATCAATTATCATTTTCTAGTTTTCTTTTTTTTCTAGAATTTTCTGTTTAAAGTAATATTGATTTATTGATATCTTTTATAATAATATGAACGCAATTATTATTAGAAATTTTTATTAGAAATTCGAAAAAACCCGCAATTGTCAGAAAATTGTGCAAAATGAGATACACTGGAAAGTTTGAAAATTTTCAAAAAATTTGAAAAAATAATCATTTTTCGCTATAATTTTTGGATCACTTTCAGGGGGAAATGGGCACTTTTAAAACATGTAAAACTGTAGAAAACCGATGAGAAATAGGCTGAAAATTAGGGAGATTGGGGCAGATGGAGAGCACGGACGACGTTCGTTCTGGAAGTTTTAGAGGATTATTGCGTTTTTTGGAAATTTTTGATTTTTTGATTTTCTCTGATTTTTCTAGTCTAGAATTTCACCGATTTACTGTAAAAAATTGAAAAATTGAAAAATTATCAATAGAGCGCACTTAAGAGAGGTTATTCGTAAATGGTCGACAAGCCAATGCACAGGAGCCGAAAGTATTTTTGATTTGTCTGATATTTTGCATAGGGATACTATGGGGGACCCTAAGTCCAAAAATACAACTTTCGGATTTTTTGCTCACCGGCTCGCGGAGCCCCGGAGCAAAAACGGGCTCAGAAAAAAGTTGTCCAATAAATCTGAAATTTATTTTCCGGGGGTTTTTTGGGCCGTAGAGTACGAAAACAACAATGAAAAGTTCCGAAAAAAATTCTAAAAAATAGTCATAGTGCAAAAAAGTCGAATTTTTGTAGTTTTTTTGACCTCCTGAAAATTTTAGTACTCAGCACATTTGATATTTTTTCATTTTTGAGTAACAGGACCATAGATACATATTATTTCAAGAAAATATCAAAAAATGAGGGGGGCCATCTTTAAGAAATTGGACCATTTATGATTTTTCAGTACTGGAGCTGACCTAATTTTGGTCGTAGTGAAAAATTTTCAACTGAACTCACGAAAACGGACATTTTTTTCGTAATCTGCGTCCCAAAATACGTCGATTTGCTTCATAAAATCTAAATTCTAGGGGGGCCATCTTGGCCAAAAATCGAGGTCAAAGTTGAAAAAAGTGGTCATTACGTATTGATTTTTTTCGGGAAAAGTCACAACTGGACCAATATGTGTTTGTATTTTTATTTTGTACCTGGGAGACATACCCATTTATTAAATTTAACTCCTAAGCTCAGAAAAAATATTTCGAGTTTTAAGAATTTTTTGAATGTTTTTCGACCTTTTCGAAAAATGGCTTCATGTATAGGGATACGTTCAAAAAATGGGTCAAAAATCGAAATTTCAAAAAAATTCCAAATGTTGTTTATTGGACTTATTTGACCCAAATATAGTATTTGGACACACTTCGGAACAATTCTGAATTTTTTCTTGATTTTCATGTTTTCACAACGTACCCCTATACGTTGTGTCGAGTGAAAACTCGAAAATTCCAAATATTTTTGAAAAATGTCTGATTGTGTTTTTTGTACTTTATAGGTTCCAGAGTAACTAAAAAACCTCAAATTTGATTTTTCCTATCTCAAAAATTTTCCTCAATTTCGTAACCACGTACCCCTATACGTTCACACACTGAAAAGTGAGGTGAAAAAAGTTGAAAATATCGAAAAAATTCGGAAAATTTTTTCAGAGACTAGTGGTTAGGGGGACCTGATAGGTACATGTCCTAGTTACAAATTCACAATAAGACCTGAAAATAGTTCAGTTGAGACGGAACTCGAAAATGACCAAAATGTGAAGACAACTTTCATTAAAATTTTTCGGTGAAATTTTTGCATTTTAAAAATTAGACAATAGTGCATTCCGACGTGTTTTTGATCGTAGATTACGAATAAAATATTTGTTGAAAAAAGTTCAGTTGAAAATTTTTCACTACGACCAAAATTAGGTCAGCTCTAGTACTGAAAAATCATAAATGGTCCAATTTCTCAAAGATGGTCCCCCTCATTTTTTGATATTTTTTTGAAATAATGTGTAAATATGGTCATGTTACTCAAAAATGAAAAAATATCAAATGTGCTGAGTACTAAAATTTTCAGGAGGTCAAAAAAACTACAAAAATTCGACTTTTTTGCACTATGACTATTTTTTAGAATTTTTTTCGGAACTTTTCATTGTTGTTTTCGTACTCTACGGCCCAAAAAACCCCCGGAAAATGAATTTGAGATTTATTGGACAACTTTTTTGTGAGCCCGTTTTTGCTCCGGGGCTCCGCGAGCCGGTGAGCAAAAAATCCAAAAGTTGTATTTTTGGACTTAGGGTCCCCTATAGTACCCCTATGCAAAATATCAGACCAATCAAAAATACTTTCGGCTCCTGTGCATTGGCCTAGTGGCCATTGTTGAGTAATTACAAATAGTCTCTCTTAAATTTTTTTGAAAATTAAAAAAAATTTTTTTTTGGAAATATTGATTTTTTGAATTAAATTGATTTTCTCTGATTTTTACAGTAAACCAATTTACAGGAAAAAAAAAGAAAAATTGCAAATTATCAGTATAGCACACTTGCAATTTTTTGGAAAATTGAAAAAATGTTTATTTTTGGAAAATTTGAATTTTTTTATTGGTTTTCTCTGGTTTTTCCAGTCTAGAATTTCACCAATTTACATGAAAAAAAAGAAAAATTACAAATTCTCAGTAGAGCGCACTTTCATAAAAAAAAATTTTTTAAATGGATTTCATCATTTTTTCTGTTTTTTTTTCTGATTTTTGTGGTCTAGAAAAAATCAGTTCTTCATTGAAAAATTGAAAATTTGCAGTAGAGCGCACTTGCATTTTTCCGATTTTTTTGGAAAATTGCAAATTGTCAATAGAGCGCACTTGCATTGTTTGGAAATTTTTGAATATTTTTGAAAATTTCAAAAAAAAAAAAGGTTTTGATTTTTTGGAAGTGCGCTCCGTTGAAAAAAACAATTTTTTTCGGAATTCCGAATTTCTCATTATTTTTGGGAAAATTGAAAATAGAGCAAACTTGCACTTTTCGGAAAATTTTGAAAAAAAAATGTTTTTGGTTTTTTTTTGTGAAAACGTGCTCTATTGAGAAAATGCAAAAATTTTGAAAAATTGGTTTTCAATAGAGTGCACTTTTATTTTTCTTTCGAATTTTGTAACAATTCTGATTGAAAATGAAAGTGTGCTCTATTGAGAGAAAAAACCAAGAAATTGGAATTTTGGAAAAAAATCAATTATCAGATTGCTTATCACTGACTGAAAAGTCTAAAAATAGAATTTTGCATCTCAAAATTTCAAATTGGCGCGCACGACATCTGAAAGCGAAAACTACAGCAAAATTTGCATTTTTCAGTGATTTTCTAACAAAAATTGACGAAAAAATGCGAATCTTACTGTAATTTTCGCTACGAGATATCCTACGCGCCAATTTGAAATAAATTTTGAACGATAAGTATCGAATTGATCCCTATCATTTTATCAGTCAGATTTCTTATCATTTATCAGATTTACCCCTTATCAAATTGATTCAAAATTGAATTGGGATGATTAGTATCAAATTTGAATTTTGAAAAACCCAATTTGAAATTTTGAAGGTGCTAGCTCAGTCATGATAAGTATAAAATTGCTCCTTATCTTATCACTAACCTCCGAATCATCATCATCAATCGAATAGCACACATCATTGGCTTTTGACTTTCTCTTCTCAATCTCTTCACACTCTTCCTCTTTTTTGACTTCTTCAAATCCAAAAGCTGCAGTTGCCGGGATATCAGCATTCGGATGTTCCATTGCACATTCCGATTCCGAATAACAGTTGTGACTGTCCTTATCTTGTGTGATCCAAACCATTACCAAGTTTGTTCCCTCCACGAATGAGGCTTCCATTTTACTGGAATATTGAGTTATTGAGTTATTGATTTATTGAATTTTTCTTTTTTTGAGAAAAAAAACTGAAAATTGAGTGGAAATTTGAAAGTTGATAAAATTCGATAAAAATTTAAAAATCCTAAAAGCTTGATTTTTTAATTTTCAGACAGATAACCTTGATTTTCACGTGTAAAAATGAAAATGACCCAATTTTTCACGTAAAAATGGCATATTTCTTCCACGTAAAATTTACCTGATTTTTCACGTGAAAAACGTGAAAAATTTAAATGACCGAAATTTTCACGTAAAAATGGCCTCGGATTTCACGTGAAAGTGACTTATATTTGTCACGTGAATTTGATCTTTTTTCACGTAAAAATAACGTGAATTTTCAAGTGAAATGGCCTAGATTTTTCACGTAAACTAACCAATTTTTTCACGTAAAACTAGATTTTCACGTAATTCACGTGAAAAATGATTTTGATTTTCACGTGAAAATGACCTCGGTTTTCACATGGACATTAAAGGAATACTCCACCCTAATTTTTCGATTTTTTTTTCTTGCTTTCAAAAAATATTTTCACCCTTCCTGATTATGATTCGATAGAAAATATTCCGAAAAACCATTTTTCAGCGGAGAAATACGCGATTCCCTAAAAAATTTGAATCCCGTCGTTTGCCGCAAAAATTCCGCTAAACTGAGCGCGCTGAAATTTCGGAGCGTCGTAGTGTTGAACTTCGATTTTTTAGGCGGGTTACGGTAAGCACTGTCGTCAGTTCCTGCGCAAAGTGTACACTTTTTCTGTAAACACCGCCAATTTCTGCAATTGCAGGAATTTGCCCGCGCATTTGAAAATAGTTTTTTTGTAACTAAAAAAACGATTTTCTCGGTGAAAAATAAGTTTTTCTGGAAAAAAATTCGGTTTTGGTAAAAAGAGAGCGTAAGAAATAGGAAAATACAAAAATCTCAAAATCGAAAATTTGGGGTGGAGTATTCCTTTAACCAAAAATTTCACGTGGAACTGACCCAGGTTTTTCACGTGAAAAATATATAGATTCTCACGTATAAATGACCTAGAATTTTCACAAAAAAAATTGTTTAGATTTTTCACGTAAAAAAATAAAAATGACCTAGATTTGCACGTAAAACCCAAATTTCTCCAACTTACACGGAACACTTTGAATTGTCTTTACACGGCCTTTCCGACCTGTTCAATTGTACCAAATGTGAACTTGTCGGTCGATTTTTTCCGTCTTTATTCGAAAAATAGAACGGTGATTTTTTGGGACAAGGGTAGACTTCGGTGCCTTCGTGGAATGACGCCGTGTACGCTGAAAATAGAGGAGTTCTTGAATTTTCAAAAAAAAAAAATTTTTAATTTTAAATTTTTGGGTCTCGACACGATTGGTATTTTTCTGAAATTTGACAAATTTTGATAATTTTCGTTTCAAGACCGAAAAAAATTTAAAAAAATTTTTTTGGGTCTCGAAACGACTTTTTCTGAAACTTTTTTTTTGACAAATTTTCGCTTCGAGACCCAATATTTTTGAAATGTTTTTTTTTTGAAAAATCAATAAATCAATAAATCGATAATACCTTGTGTAAACTGAATATTCGGTAGCCATACAAGTGCTCCTCCGGAAACACTGCTGGCGATTCGAACGATGAAATTGAAAGTTTGCATCAGGAATTGGAGGATTGGGTAGAAGGGCTGCAATTATAAGATGGCTTATCAGTTCTGATACTGATAAGTATTTACTGATAGTACTGAAAGTACTGATAAGGCTTGTCACTATCAGTGTCGTTACATCAAAGTGCATTCAAAATTTTGAAATTGGCGCCTAGGATATGTCGCAGCGAAAACTACAGTGAGATTCGCATTTTTCGTGTTTTCGCTGCGAGATATCTTGGGCGGAAAATTTTAAATTTTGAATGTTTCAAAATTGATCTAGCTTTGTCATAATCAGTATCAAATCGATCCTTATCTCCTAATCAGTCCGGAAACCGTATCAGTTTCCAAATTGACCCCTTATCACCAAAGTCATAAAAATCCAGGAAAAAAATTTTAATTGAAAAGTTGAAAACTTAAAAAAAAAATTTCCAATTTTTCTGTAATTTACAGTAAAAAACGATACATGTTTCATGGATTTTTGTTTTTATTTTCTCCTTATCAGTCAGATAGTGTTATCAGTTTCCAGTTCGACCCCTTATCACATTGATCACCAAAACTCAAAATTGATTGATGATAGGCCAATCAGTCAGCTAATCTTATCAGTTTCCCCTCATCACATTGAACACTTCAATTTGTGCAAGCTTACATTAGTCGTGATATTCTTTCTTATCAATCAGAAAAGCTTATCAGTTTCCAGATTGATTCCTTATCAAAATAGCTCAAAATTGACAGGTTATAGTTAGTTTATCCTTGTCTTCTTACATTCAATCTGAGCTAGCCTATTGATCCTCGTTTTCTTATCAGTCCGAAAGCCTTATCAGTTTCCAGTTCGACCCCTCACCTCATTGACTCAATCATGATCAGTATCAAATCTATCCTTATCTCCTTATCACTCCCCTCCCAACTCACCCTCAACCTTCCAGCCGACGTCGTGACCACCTTCGGAGTCTTACAAGTCGCCTGATTATCCACATACGTCAACTTCGTGTAGAACTTGTTCTCGACCAACAGAGCCATCGCCCTCTGCGCAATCCGATTCAACCCTCCGAAGTACTGACTTATGTGTTTTCCCTGTCCAACCAAGTACGCCTCGTACCGAATATCGTTCTGGTTACTGTAGAACACGTATCCGTGCTCATCCAACAGCACACACCACTTTGTCTCGTTGTACGGCGGACATCCATGCTCGGCCATCGTGTCCACCACGTGATCATACGCGAATTCGAATCCAGACACCCCCAGCACAGCCTTATCCATGTAGATTGCTTTGAACGCTTGTCCCAACATTGTCAAGTTTTCATTGTGACCGTAACCCGTGTTCTGGGTCTCTGATTTGTACCAGATCTTTGAGTTATTCGACACATCGAACATTATCGTGTCCTTCATTCGGACAGCTCGACGGTAGTATCGATCATCGGTCGACTTGCGGTTTAGGTCCGTGATGAAGTGGTTGTACGATTCCTGGAAGTGAAAAAATTGAAAAATTTTGAAAAATTTTATTTGACCCAGATTTTTACGTAAAAAAATAACGTGACCTTTATTTTTCACGTGAAAAGTAGCTGGATTTTTCTGAAATTTTTTTCACGTAAATTGATCTGTTTTTCACGTGAAAAAAAATTGAATTTTACGTGAAGCTGACATTGAATTTTCACGTGAAACGACTTGTTTACGTGGAAGTTGAGCTAGATTTTTTCACGTGAAAATTATTGATTTTTTAAGGTAAAAATGACCTAAAATTTCACGTGAAAAAAATGAATATAACTTTTTTCACGTTTTTCACGTGAAAACATGAACTAGATTGTTTCACGTGAAAATGACATAGACTTTCCACGTGAGAATGACCTAGTTTTTTAACGTGAAACTGACATAGATTTTCACGTAAAGGTCACCTATTTTTCACGTGAAAATCATCGACTTTTCACGTCAAAAAATGAAAATGATTTTTTCACGTTTTTCACTTAAAATTGACCCATTTTCACGTGAAATTGATATTGAGTTTTCGCGTAAAAATTATCGACTTTTTATGTAAAAATTACCCGAATTTTCACGTGTAATGTACCTAGAATTTCACGTAAATATGGCCTATTTTTCACGTGAAAAAAAAAGAAAATGACTTTGTTTTTTCACGTGAAGACCCCCTTTTTTACGTGAAACTAACATTGATTTTCACGTAAAAAAATGACCTGAATTTTCACGTGAAAATAACCTAAACTTACACGTAACTATCAATAATGACCTAGATTCTCCACGTGAAAATTCAATTTTTTCAAATTCCCAAATTTTCAACTTTCTTGCTCACCTGTGTGTGCTCAAACGACAACAACTGTCCGATATGCTCAAAAATGCTCCAATACGGATCCGTATAATCATAATCTTGAAGTGTCAAATTATAATATCGGATCATTCCAGAAGGCGTCGAAAAAAAGGCCAAATGGATCAAATTGCTGGAAAAAATGTTTTTAAAAAAAATCGATAATCGATTTTTTACTTTTTCATGTAGCTGTATTGAGTGTCCCAACTATCGATTAAATTACTCGTCGCCTCCATATCCAACAGCAATTTCTCCACTAAATTCCGACGATATTCACATAAAAGTGGAGCTTTTCCAGAATCTGACATTTGTTGGGCGTATATTTCGAAAGCTTCTTCTTTTGACATATGGGTGTCCGTGTCGTTCAGGAAACAGTACCGCCTGGGAATTATTGATTTTTTATTGATTTTTAAGGTTTTTTTTGGACCGGGATTTCGGAGTGTTGTTTGAAATTTTTTTTTGAATTAATTTCAAATTTTGATTCGTAATTTTGGAGCATCGTTTGAGAATTAAAAAAAATATTTTGAAAAAATATTTTTTTGGGACTTTTTGAATCTTTTGGATTTTTTGAATCGGGGTTTCGGAGTGTTGTTTGAAAATTTTTATGGATAAAGTTTTGGGATTTTACAAATTTTTTTTTTGCAATTTTGAAGCATTTTTCATGATTTTTGTCAAATCGGGATTTTGGAGCGTCGTTTGAAATTTTTTTTGGGAAAAATTTGATTTGAAAAAAATCAAAAATTCCAAAAAATAATTTTTTTCGAATTTTCATTTTTTTTTCAGCCGTTATTTTGGAGCATCGTTCGAGTTTTAAAAAATACAAAAATGAGATTTTTTCGAAATTTTTTCAATTTTTTAAAAAAATTGTAATTCATTCTTTCAGGTAGAAGGATAATTTCAAATTTGTGAAAAAAAAATCGATAATTCAAAAAATTGAAATTTCGAAATAAAAAATCGCATAAAAATTATAGATTTTTCTGACTTACCAATGCGGATGCAACTTCCATCTCTTATCACCCATCCAATCCATTTTCACCCTTCCGAAATCGTATTTTTTCTGCTTTTTCACAATCCGATAATCATCGCCTTTAGCCACTGCCAGGCCAAGACTGAAAAGATATAATCAATCGATGATTATATTTTGCAATCAAAATTTCAAATTGGCGGGTAGGATATCTCGCAGCGAAAACTACAAAATGCAAATCTTACAGTACTTTTCGCTGCGAGATATCTTGGGCGCCAATTTCAAAATTTTGAATACTAACTTTGATGAAGTCACACTAACAATTACATGTTTTAGCTTATCACTTACTGATAAGCCATCTGATAACTGATTATATAAAACGCTTACACAAAATTGGCATGATTGATGCATTCGGCATAATAAGTGTTGGTTTGCGGATAAACTCGATCCAAAATCTCTGTGGCGTAGAGCACGTCGAGTTGTTGGACATCACTGTTATCACAGTCGATTATCATTTTTCGGACCTGATAAAAATGATTGATAAGAACATTTCTGATAAGCTAGAAAATTTTTGATAATTGGAAAAAAAAATTAATTTTTTTTCCAATGATCAAACTTTTACTGAATAGATAACCGTCAGAAATTTTTTTTTTTTTGTTTCTTTTTTTTTTGAAATAAATTTTTTCTTATAGAAAAATACCGTTTAAACAAATTTTTAGTTGTACAAAATTCATGAAAAAATTTTCTAAGACTAGAAAAAAATCATCAAAAAAAATTGTTTTTTGATTAGATCAAAAACCGCTGAGAAAAATTTTAAAAATTTTGAAATAAATTTTTTCTAATAGAAAAACCCCTCAATAACAAATCATCAATAGTACCAAACTCTTGAAAAAATTTCCTAACCCTCGAAAAAAATCGATATCTCACCTGTGCCCTCAAATCCTCCACACACTCCTGATAGTTGGCCCCCGATTCACAGACCAAATCCGACACAGCCTGGGCCTTCTGACTGGCCCTTCCCTGTTGAGATTGACCCACTTCCAGCTCCAATAAGTCCATGTTATTATAGTTTTGTTTGTGGTATTTGGTGACTGGGTCAATGGGTCGGAGCTGCGGATGAGACATGACGAAACCGTTTTGGTCGAGCATGAAGAAGTAGGATTTGGCACCGATCTGCAGAGAAAACTTTAAAAATTAAAAATTAGAAAAAAATTAGGGAATTTAGGACTGGGAATAGAAATTGTGAGCTTGAAATTGATTTCAGGCTTATTTAGGCCGTCAGGCCTCCAAGCCCATTTTTAGGCCCTCAGGCTTTCAGGCCTTTGTTTCAAGATTTCAGGCTTTCAGATCCATTTTTAGCCCCTCAGGCCTAATTTACTAATTTTTCTAAACTTACATTAGCCGGATGGCTCTTTTGTGCAATCTCTGTCAATGGAATATTCACAGCGGCCACGCCCATAAATGTCTCATTGACAATCACTGGATACGAGACTGTTGTCACGAACATTCGACTTCTCGCCTCGGATTTTTGAAGACGGATTTTACGACGAGCTGACATTTTATTCATGACGGCGAAGGATTGATTGGTGATAGGGACCGGGTCGGCGAACACTTCAGGGCGGGGAAGGTACTGGAAAAAATTAATTAATTTCGGGGGATTTTTGAAAAATCGTAAAAAATCAAGTTTTGCTTTAATAATTTGAGTAAAAACACGAATCGATGGAAAATTGTCTCTTCTACTACTTTTCAGTTGATCACTTTTTGCTATCTTCACTCCTTATCAAGTTATCAGTAAAAATATCAACCTCTTTAGTTGAAAAAAAAATTTTTGTTGATTTTTTCAAAAAATCATTAAAAAATCAAATATTAGTTCAAAAATTGAAGTAAAAATACCAATCGATAGGAAATTTCCTCCTCTACAATTTATCAGTTGATCACTTTTTGTTATCTCTACTCCTTATCAGCTTATCACTGAAATCCAAAGAGCAATATCAAAAAACGAGAAGGTTGGAATTTTTAGTGATAACTTGATAAGGAGTAGAGATAGCGAAAAGTGATAAGTGATAAATTGATAAGCAAGGAATTTTCTATTAAATGGTTAAATCATATCATTTTTAAACACAATTTTTGATTTTTTAGGATTTTTCAAAAATTGACGTCAATTTTGACCAAGAACATTAGAAAATCACTGATAACTTTGATAAGGAGTGAAGATAGCAAAAAGTGATCAACTGATGAGTTGTAGAGCAGAAAATTTCCTATCGATTGGCTTTTCCACATTATTTTTAAAATAAATCTGATTTTTTAGGATTTTTTGAAAAAAAAGGAAGGTTACATTTTTTCAATAATTTTTTTTTTATCTCGAAAGTTTTAAAACGTCTAAAAACGATTCAAAATATTTATGAAAGCTGGCATTTTTTTCAACAATTGATTTTTTAAAAAATAAAAATAAAATTTCCCAACCCACCAATCTCTCCCTGTACACGCCAGTCCACCAGCTCAACTGTCCCGATTCCTTATAATGTCTTCCAACAACTCGAGACATTCTTCGGATATAATGATGGATTTTCTCGTCGACATCAGCCATATTTGCCACGTGGACCATGTATCCACGGTTGTTACAGGCCATTTCGCGGACTTCGTTGAAATCGATGGCTTCGTCACCGACTAGGAAGGTGAAAACACGGACCTGGAATGATTTATTGATTTTTATTGATTAATTGATTAAAAAAAATGATTTATTGATTTTTCATTTATTTATTGATTTATTGATTTATTATTGATTTTTATTGATTTATCGATTTTTTGATTTTTTAATTGATTTATTAAATTTCCACTGATTTAGAGATTTAAAAAAGGAATTTATAGATTTATTGATTATTGATTGATTTATTGATTTTTCAGTGACTTATTGATTTGTTTGATTTTTTTGATTTATCGATTTTTTTTATTGATTTATTGAATTTTTATAGATTTAAAAAAATCGCTTTTTTGATTAAAAAAAATGATTTATTAATTTTCATTGATTTATTGAATTTTTATAGATTTTTAAAAAATCGTTTTTTTTTTGATTTTCAAAAATTGGGTTATTGAATTTTTTATTGATTTGTTGATTTTTAAAAATTGATTTATTGATCTTCTTTGAATTTTTCTGAACTTTTTGAATTTTTGGAAACTTGAAAAATTTTTTTTTTTATTTTGAAAATTTTTTTAAATTTTCTTTTCTTATCATTTTTTCTTTATCAGTAGTTTTATCACTAGTCTAATATTTTCACTCACCTTCTTATCAGCATTATACATATCAAAAATCTTCTTATAAGCATTGGGTGCTCCATCTGTGATAAGCATTATCACATTTTCACAGGCACCTCGATTGTTATCACCTCCGCCGTTGTTGATCTGAAATTTCGAATTTATTAAACTGATAAAAATGTTTTTGATGATAAGAAGGAAAGGATAGTGATAATTATCAATAGAACGAAAAATGTTTGCAACATGCCACAATTCACAAGACAAAAAGTACCATAATTTCAAAAAATTCTATCTTGGCTCAAAATGCTCCGTTTGAGCTCAACTCTGAATATTTGGTAGTCAAGGGGTTTGTGATAACGTGATAAAAATTTCAGACTGATTGGAAAACATTCAGATGGGATACATCGCTTGGAATCTTGAATTTTTTGAAAAAAAATTTTTTTTCTGGAAAAAAGTTTTGTTCAGGTTTCAGATGACGTGGAGCATCTGAATCTTGATCAATTATTCTGAAATTTTTTTTCTGATATTTTGGCCATTTGTACTACATCATATCCAAGAACGAGCTCAAACAGAGCATTTTGAGCCAAGTTAGAATTTTTTGAATTCAGAGCACTCAAGACAAAAAACAGTCAATTTTCAAAAAATTCTAACTTGACTCAAATTGCTTTGTTTGAGCTCAACTCAAAATATGTTCTTGTGAAAGACCATATTAATGTAGAATAAAAAATTCAGAAAGATTGAAAGAGATTCAGATGAGATACATCATCTAGAAAAAAAATTTGAAAAAAAAAATTTTTTCAATTTTTTTGCCAAGAGTTTCAGATGACGTGGCGCTTCTGAAACTTCATCAATCGATTCCAAATTTTTTTCCCAAAAAGACAAGACTATAACATATTTTGAGTTGAACTCGAACGGAGCATTTTGAGCCGAGTTAGAATTTTTTGAGTTTTGAGCACCAAAAAAAAATTACAAAAAAAGACAAACTTTCACAGAACAGGACAAAAAAGGGCATGCAAAGCTTACAGAATCGATATATTGCTTGGAAGCGGTGAGCACGTGCTCGGGGAGCTCCACAAGGAACGGATGCTCCGCTGTCGCGTTGGCAGACATCATCGACATTTCCTCTTTGGTGTGAAGGGCGTACGATCCTTTCAACTGAACCGAAAGCAAAGCCGTGCGATTTTTTTAAAGCAACATGGATTTTTTTTTCAGAGGCAAGTGCGCTCTATTGCACTTTTTTTGTAAAGTCCAATAGAGCGCACTTGCGTTGTGAGCAAAGCCATAACTTGTAAGCAACAAAGCACTTACCCTTTCTCAATTTTTTTGTTCCAATTGATTTATCGACTTATCGATTTTTTATTGAATTATTGATTTTTTTCCACAACTACTGTATCTAGACATTGATTGTTAAGCGAAAAGCCAAAAAGCAACAGAAATTAGAGAAAGCAACATAGAATAAGCGGTGTTAGCGGTAATTCATTGATTTTTTGG
The DNA here is from genome assembly GCA_900536315.3 of Caenorhabditis becei. Classification (NCBI taxonomy): domain Eukaryota; kingdom Metazoa; phylum Nematoda; class Chromadorea; order Rhabditida; family Rhabditidae; genus Caenorhabditis; species Caenorhabditis becei. The sequence goes on along the minus strand of LR539966.1, from coordinate 459,508 downwards.
AATTTTGGATTTTTATTTTTTGACCGGGATTTTGGAGTGTTGTTTGGAAATTTTGAAAATTTGAAAATTTCGGATTTTTCAAAATATGTTTTTCGTCATTTTGAAGCAGTTTTCGTAATTTCAGGCAAACCGGGATTTCGGAGCGTCGTTTGGAATTTTTTTTGATTCGGAAAAATTGAAAAAACTTTTTTTTTAAAAATCAATTTTTTTCTTTTTTGCCGTTATTTCGGAGCATCGTTTGAGTAAAAAAAATCAGAAAAAAATGATTTTCAAATTTTCAAAAAAATTAAAAAAAAATTTTTTTTTCCGATTTTCTGAAGCCGTTATTTTGGAGCATCGTTTGAGAATTTTCAAATAATTAAAAAAAAAAAAAATTAATTTTTTGAAATTTCCAAAAAAAAATTTTGATTTTATTTTTTTTCAATTTTTAATTTTTTTAGCCGTTATTTTGGAGCATCGTTTGAGTGAAAATTTTTTAGAAATCAGAATTTTTCAAATTTCAAAAAAAAACAATTTTTTTTTGAATTTTTTCATTTTTTTTGCAGCCGTTTTTTGGAGCATCGTTTGAGTTAATAGAAAAGTTTTCAAAAATTTGAAAAAAAAAATTTTTTTTGAAATTTTGAAATTTTCATTTTCAAGACCCCTCAAATTCCCTCCAGAATCCCCCGAAAAACACGTTCCTCTGACCCAATTGCCCCCTGTCCGCTTCAATTAAAATGTCATTCCTCTTTCCCTTTCGTCTTGTCAACCCCCCACAATTATTCAAATTAGTCAGTCAATTACGGGTCCATTGGGGACCCACTGACTCACGTCAAGAAGCACACTGAATGCCAACGGAAGCGCCTTTTCGTACTCGGCTTTTCCTTCGCTTTGATACGTGTCCATCTTCCGACGAAGCGCTTTTTTGTTTCGCATCGTTGCTTGGAGCAGGCCGTTTGTGCCGTTGCAACCGTCCAGAAGGAATGTGTTTTTCGAGAACTGCAAATTGGAAAAATAGCCTTTTGAAAGGGTTACTGTAGGTTAGGAAAGTCCGTAAGAACACCACAAACTAAAACTTTCAAAGTAGCAAGTTTGGCTCTAGTTCAACTTAGCGGACCTTAGAGAAAAAAAAGGATTTTACTCGAAAATAAAGGTCCTTTCACCAAAAAAAGGA